>SNQJ01S0205912.1:0-16264 GCA_010110895.2 Picea sitchensis | reverse complement strand
TTATTATTATATTATTTTTTGTTATTATGATTTTTTCCAATTTTTATATTATAGACTTATTTTTATATTTCATATTTCATTGTTATGCATTGCTTCCCTTGCTTCAATTATTGTTCAAAATATGAAGATCACCCTAACATGAATTTATTTTGGAAAATATCATGCATGAGTGTAGTTATTAATTTTTTTTTAAGTGGCAATGGTGACTTATGTAGTATACACTTATTGAGTGGATACAAATCACATAACCACACCAATATCACTATGATGGACATCTATGTGGTGTCCATGTAGTTTTCGATGTTTCACTTAGCAAACTCATCCACCCCTAAGTCATTTTTTTTTTTTTTTGGAAAGTCATCTACCTTGCTTTGAATTACTATTGTAGAATAAAGCCAATTTTTTTGTTTTTGTTTTGAAAGTCATCTACATTTTTTTTGTTTTGAAAGTCATCTACCACGCTCTGAATTACTATTGTATAATAATGGGAGATGGATATTTTCCCTACAAAAAGATTACGAGACTAACTTCATGGACTAGGTGTTATACACATGGTTCTTTTGGCCTAAACCATACATTCAAGGCCTAATGATTGGATTTTACTCCTAATCTATGATTTTTTGACTTAAAACCCATTAATAATGACTTGACTTATAGTAAAGACCTATAAGTGCAATATTTTCCCCACGTGATTATTAAGAACCAAATTTCATGGATTAGAGACAACATTAATGCTTCTTTTTCCCTAAACCACGGCTTAAGGCTTTAAACCATGGAATTTTTCCAATCCATGATTCTTTGACTTAGAAGCTATTTATTGGCCCTATAACATGATATGGAGCATCATGTGGATGTTTTATCATACAATGCAAATTAGAGGCCAAATTTTCATGGATTATGGACTATATGGGTGGTTCTTGTCATAGAAACTATGGTTTCAGAGCCCAAGCCTTAGATTTTTCCTTTAATGTGTGTTTTTAGGGATTAAGATCCATATTTAGAGCACTAAGCCATCCTACAAGCCATGGATATTGAATATTTTCTCTAATAAGGGATTAGGCATGGTAAAGTGGTCCTTTTGGTCTAAACCATGGTTTCTAAATTGAAACCATGGGGTTTTCTCCCGATGTATGTTTTTTTCTTCTAAAAACAATTTATAAGGTCCTTAACCACATTAGGAATCCTAAATATGCAATTTTTACCATAGGACGGGATTTGGGGCTTGATTACATGTATGTTGGGTGATCTAAAGAGTTCTTGTAGCCTTCACCCTTAGAAATTTATCTATATTTTATTTTTGGGATCCAAAGGTATAAAGCCCTTAATGACACCATATAGACCATAGTGATGGAACCTTTCCCCTATGAAAATATTTGGGGGATAATTTCATAAAGTATAGGAAATATGGATTTTTGTTTTTACTTAAATCATAGTTTAAGGCCCTCACAAATGATTTTTTTCACTAATCATTTTTTATGGGGCTAAGAGGCCATATATAAAGCCCCAAACCATGATAGAAGACCTAAAGATGGAATATTTACCTTGAAAAGGTATCAGGGGAAAGTTAGATGGTTCTTATGTCCAAAGGCTCCTTGGCATGCAGAGACCTTAAACTTCGAGATTGCCCCATTAACAACCCTAGTTAAATAGTTACATAAGGGTTTATCAAGTAGTTAATTAAATAATTAAGCATCCTAATATATTTTAGTTAAACAATGATCATTTATTAATAATATTAATTAATTAATTAATTGTTTATATATTTTGATTAATTAATTAATTAACTCATTAAAGGTTTGGGTAATTAATTAAGAGCTTAATAATTTTTTATTTATTTATTATAAAAACTTTTCATTCATATATCTGGGGGATGTGACATTGAGTCTTGGGGGATAAGGTAATAAATGGAAGGATAAGGTAATAAATGGAGGGATAAGGTGGGTGGCATTAAAAGAGGGTAGAAGTTGGTGAATGGAGCGGGATATGGTGGCTGAGGAAGGCCTTTAAAATGCATTGATTATGAAAATTTGGGAGAGAACATTATTGTAGGAGGAAGGTTGTATTTTCTAGGATATTTTACGGTTTGGAGTTTGGGTGAACTATGGGGGGGCACCACGAGGTTCTTTGGGGATTTTAGACTCGGGGCCGGGAATCATTGGAAACACAGGAGCTAGGAGCCAAATGGGGTTGCTCCTATCTAAAATTTGCTGAATTGGTTAGTGGGTTTTGAGGTTTGGTTAGGCATGGAAGCTGATTTTTTGGAGCCATGACAAAGAGGACAACCATATATTGGGAAAATAGCATTAGCCAAAGGTATCTATATTCATGAATTTTTTGGGTTATGTGGTTGTTGTTATTTAATTTTTTAGATTGTTGTTCATAAATTTAAAATTTATGTTGCTTATATATGATGAATATTGAAGTTGCTTATTGCTTATACATTCGAAATGATGAATGAAATTGCTTATTGCTTATGTTGAATAATCTTAATTGTTTAAAGTAACAATTTTTTTTAGGCTTTGTTAAACTAGGTTCTTACACATGAGTGTCAGGCGTTCAAAGCTGACACAAGGCCTTACCACCCACTTAATTGTGTAAACTATTTCCTGAAACAACTCCTATCCTACAGCCTAAAACCCTTGAAGCAACTTAAATATATATATAAACAGAGATGACCTAGAACCCTAAGTAGACAATGAACATGAGAGTGCTACTGGAGGTGAAGGAGGTGCTTAATGCATTAGAAGAGACTCTCCACTGGTTCTAGCCACTGTGAGAATGACTCTGCACACATTGAGAATTAATAAGAGTTGCATCTGTAAATGTTGTAAAAAACAAGCAGGGTATTTATTATACATTTATATAATATATTATATATTTATACAATTAACATTTTATATCTTTAACAATTGGTAAATAAAAAATCTACTGGTAGAATGGGTTTGTGATTTGGAGAGTGCTCTGAATCACAGAGACCAATATGAGTGAAGTGGCAAGCTAATAAATCAAAACAATGGATATTTAAAAAATGATAAATGGCCAGTGAAAACCTCCCAAGCCTCTTAGATGAGTTATGATTGAGCCTTGAGCTTTGCCAACTAAACAAAACTCAAAATCAAAAAAGAAAAATCTTACTCATTTGAACAAAAATGATGCTCATAAGATGTCAAAAATTAAACAACGACCAGGAAAATGGATTCACCCACTCAAGTTAATGTTACCGATTATATTTTTAATAATAATAAAAAAAAACATATATATATTTATAATAATAATAATAAAAATTAATTTTAAAATAAATATATATAAAATAAATAAATAAAAATTAGGATTTTTTTAAGCCATTATCTTGCACCGAGATCCAAAGTCCACAGTTGTCAAGCACATGCCACAACACAATGTAGGTTAGCCATGCATTCAATACACCAAAGTCAAGACCAGGTGCCTAACCACATGGAGAAGGAGTCCACATGAGAGCCCTTCCTTTCATGGAGCAGATGTGAGGGTTTCTGTGGTTTCTAGGGTTTCTGATGATGAAGAATGGACGACAGAGGATGTTGAATTGTTGAAGAAAGCGGTTGTGAAAAACCCTCACGAGTAGCAAGGCATTCTGAGGCCATTAACCGAGCTTTAGGAGCAGCGGCAGCTGCCACACGAATTTTATTTATTAATAAACAAAAAAAAAAACGAAAGCCAATGCGCTCAAACCATGACCCACACGAAGGAGAAACCAATGGTCGGCAACAACATGCAACCCAGAGCCCAAGCATGCGGCTTTAACACAAGCCCCGAAGCGAGCCATACACTTGATTGCTCAAGCATGAAACCATGAACTCTACCAAGCCACGGAGGAGGGACCATGTCCCATACACTATATTGAAAAAAAATATAAGTATTCTGAGGATAAAAAAAAATATACATATATAAATAAAAGTAAAACAAAAATATATATCTTCATCCCATATAGAGATCGCATCCCTTACTCTGAGACAAGCGGCCGGTGGCCGAACCGTTCCATTGAACCGTCACATCACAGAAAACCGACATGAAATGATGTTGAGTCGTATAGCTCTTCATTTCTTGAAATGTATTAATGGTGCGGCCCTCTGAGGATCCCAAGGCCTCCGCAGCAAGAGAATCGATGTCAACAACGTTGTTTTGAATAGACTTTGGAGACAACGAGCTTTTAACTAACCTTCTCAACCATGCATGGTAATCCTCCTATTGAAAAGAATAGAGCCTGCAAGCCGATCATTCCTTCTTTACTTGCAGGAAATGTTGGCTTGAACAAATGAGCCTGGTTGACTAAAATGAATTTAGCCACCTCTGGGCTAGCTATCATAATGAAAAGGCATCCCAGTATGCATGTCTTGAAGATCTCTCCATACCTCTCATGACCTTGAAACCATAGACATAGGGTCAGCCGAGCAAGGAAATGGCCATGCTACATAGGCCTCATCTTTAAATACGAGCATTTAAAAAGCAGAAATGTAAAAGGAGAGAGGGGTAGGGTTTGAAAAGATAAATGAAGGAGGAGATTAGGGTTAAGGGATGAAGACACGGGGTGAGGAGACACGTGGGCCTCAACCCCGCTGCCAGACTAACCTAGATGTTACCTAACATTTATTATTTTTTATATTGTTTATTATTTTATTTTTGTATAGAAATTATTTTAAAAGAGGCTAATTTCAAAATTTAAACTTTATTTCCAAGCATTAATAATAATGATTAATGGATTAAATGACTAGTGTTGATTAATTAAACGATTAAAGAATTAATAAAATTGATTAATTAATTAAATATGACTAATTAATTAAAAGTGTAATTAACATTAACATGTCTGATGAGAATAAATTTATACATTAGGGATTAGATTAAATTTTTGTTGGAAGCCAGACGGAGTTTGAACCGCGACCACTTCCACCATAGTCAAGCCTTGGGAAAACAACCAGAAACACCAACACACCACATGAATTAGTTGCTCAAAATAAATTCTTATGCGCAGCAATTAATAATCATAAAATACTATCCCAAAGTATAATATCAAATTATCCATGTTAACCAAACAATGAGTTCTGTGCCCTCAACCAGAACCCAGAGTGCCAAGTCCTCATTCCGTCCACCAGTCAAATCCAAGCACCGAGCTTCAATGCATAGCCTCAAAATCCCATCTTTGCATCCTTTACAACCACAAAGTCAGGAAACAATACCACATAACCACAGCGCTGGCTAATTCCAATGCCCGGCCATCTACAATCCTCAGGGCTGCTGGCCAAAGGACACACAGTTCAATGCATATGTACAACGTGTCAAGGAGAGCCCACGAGTCAAGTATCGAAAGATAGCCTTAGACTCATTTCATTGACATTAGGTTTGAGGTCACCTTAATTAGTTGTAAACAAAAAATTTAAAACTTTGGTACAGGAGATATAAGTGGGAGGGCTACCATGCTAGGCGGTAAGTTAAGAGAATTGGATAGTATGGTTACTAGATAGCATAGCTAAGTGAGGAGTCAGCTAGTTTTCTAGCAGAAGAAATCAGATTAGGCGCTTTAGCCTAACCTAATACCTCCCTAAAAGTGAAATGTCTGTTTATAGACAAGTAAAAAAAACTACGCCTAACCACAATTTTCTAGTTAAGTTCTTAGATGTAGGTGTCCTTGAACTCACCACGACAACTTTGGTTGATGCAGGGGTTAAATCATATATAGGATAGTTCATGACTCGAAGTCGGTGAGGGAGAACATCCTTGAGCACCGCCAACTTAGCTTTGCCGGCCACCGCCACCACCATGGCCCTAAACTAGCTCTCATCACTGCTCTTTTGGAAGCCATAAATGAGACTTTTAAAGGAAGCCGGCTGAAAGCTAAGGATCAAGTGGAAACCCCACCGTTTGGAGCAGGTAATCCATAAGCATCGAGGGATTCAAAGGGACGAACTCCACCTGGGGACATCACTAGAAGAGCTGCGGAAGATCAAACCTGAATTTTTCACGAGGGTGGAATTACTTGGTGAGCAGCGAAGCATGGTTGGAAGGCATGAAAAGGTTTTTTTACTTAAGGGACTATGCGTTCACTTCAAAGGCAAAGATAGCAATTTTGCAGTTGAGAGACAGTACCTTGAACTAGCGGGGCAACCTGGAAAGACAAATACACCTTACACCAGACACAGTATATTGGGAACATTTCGAGGAGAGGATCCGAAGGAAAAATCTACCAGCATACCACGAGGAACAACAAGTAGGAGCATTCCATTCTCTAGTACAGGGAAACAAAAACGTAGAAGAATATGAGATCATTTTTATGGAATTGGTCAAATATATTTCATGCATGGATAATGACCAACGACAAGAAAAGAATGCTTTGTCTATAGGTTAAACCCTAAGATAAGGGCTATGAATGCGGATGTGAAGCCGTCTTCAGCCAGCAAGCGGAGGAAAATGCGTTATGTGGAGAACACATGAACTGAGTGGAGAGTCTGAGGCGACCTTTTATAGTCCACGGATTAGTGGGGAAGGCTAGGGAGATTTCAGGGAGGGCTCAAAGGCCACCTCCATATGATGGCACAAATTAGCACCAAGGATAATAGCCGTATAAGGTTCAATGACACCGAGTCGCGGCATCTTGTTCACATCACCAACGACCACGGCGAGGTCCACGGCCGTAGAGGAGCAACTAGTAGGCGAGGGTTCCGAGGGGAAGAAATAATTTCGAGAGGCGATCACATAAATTACCGCAGGTTCAATCACAATGATATTTTGTTAAGTGTAGAGGACCCGATACAGTGGCCCAAAATTACAATAAGGATTTGTGCATAGAGAAGGAAAGGCGCCGATTGGGAGAGAAAGTAGCAACCACCATGTTTATGCAACGGTTAATAATCGCTTGGGCGAACATCAATCCACGGTGGTGGAGTCATCGAGTATGCAGCTTCGTCATATCAATCTTAAGATTTTATTTGGTTCTAGTGCTACAGATAGTTCATTTCACCATTTGCATTAGAAAGAGTGGGTTGGTACACCCTCTGAGAACACGATGACTTTGAACAAGTTGAGATGGCTTCGAGGGAAAACAAGTGGTAGGACCTAGCTTCGATAATTGTATGGTAGACCTAGGAGTGTATACTAACAGGTTGAAGGTATCGTCAACTGGTCTGGAAATGACCTAATCATTGGAATGGATTGGTTAGAAGCTCCTTGAGCTTTGGTAGGTGTTGTTTATAAAGGGTGCTTTGTGTCGGCTTGATGAAGGAAGGACAGTAGAGATTCAGGGTGTATGGAGGAAGGTGTCATTACACTTTATCTCTCAACTATGAAGGTTAAGTGATGCTTGAGGCAAGATTGTCGTATATGTAGTGGAAGCGTTGAATGAAAGGAAGGGACCCTCATTAGATCGGTAACCGGTATTGTTAGAATTTAAGGATGTTTTCGAGCGAGTTGCAGTTACTTCTCGAGAGGGAGCTTGATTTTACTATTGAGTTGAAACTTGGTCAGAACCAATTTCCAAGACTCCATATCAGATTACAATGTCGGAACTTTGTGAGTTGCAAACATAGTTGAAAGGGGATTCTTGGACTTAGGGCTAAATAAGGCTGATGTCTCACCTTAAGGTGCCCCGGTAATTTTTTGTAAAGAAGGATGGATCCATACGACTATGTATAGATTAGGGACTTGAACCGTTACTCACGGTGAAAAATAAGTACCCAATGCCATGAATAGATGACCTCTTCAATAAGATGAAAGGGAGCATGGCGGTATTCTCAAAGATCGATTTGTGATGAGGGTATCACCAATTAAGTATTAAGGAAGGAGATATCCCAAAAACTACCTTCCGAACTCGGTTTGGGCATTCTGAGTTTGTCGTAGTACAACACAGGATTGACCAATGTGCCAGTAGTATTCATGCGCCTCATGAGCATTATTCTGAAATTACTTAGACCGTTTTGTACAAATCTTTCTAGAATGTCCTCATCTATTCCAAAAATGAAAGAGAACATGAGGAACACTTATGAGTGTTGTTTCCTACCTTAGAAGACAAATTGTATGGGAAGTTGTCAAAGTGTTCCTTCTTCCAAAGAGATCCACTATTTAGGTCATGTATACATTTCGGTGAAAGGGAATCTTTGTGGACCCAGGAAAAGTAAAGGTCATTATGGAGTGGCGATTAATGAAAAATGCCATGAGGTGAGGAGATTCATGGGGCTAGTAGGTTGTTATCGTAGATTTGTGGAAGGATTCTAAAAATAGCAAAACCCATCACCACTTCTACTTTGTAGTGAAAGGAGGTCAGGTATGAATGGACAGTAAAGTGTGATAGTGCATTCATTGAGCTTAGAGAGGATGCTAACTAGTGCACCAATTCTATGTGTTCCGGATATGGAAAAGGACTTCATAGTGCATACACATCGAAGGGTTGGGTGCCTTGCTAATGTAGGATGGTGGAGTGATAGATTATGTGTCAAAGGAAGTTGAAGAAACATGAGAAGAGCTTTACGCTACTCATGATTTATAGTTGAAAACTGTAATGCTAGCTCTAAAAAAATTTTGAGGCACTATCTTATGGGGCGAAACTTTGAGCTCAAAACACACCATCAAAGGAAGTTTAAAACATCTCTTCACTCATATAGGGATCTGAATGCGAGGCAAAGGCAATTGGTGATTTTATGAGTGAGTGAGATTACAATTATTTCATACATCAAGGAAAGGAAAATGTAGTTCTGGTGCCTTGAGTAGGAGACGACGAGTCTTCTCCTTGGTACCCTTAGGATCATCTGAGGGTATGTGTTGACACAACTCCAAGGAGGCAGTTGGTATTAAGGTTACTTCAAACCTCCAAAACATGAGACAATTAGAACCAAAGTATATCAATATAGAACAATATAGAAACAGACATATTGATAAGATATCAAGGAAGGATGTACATCCACGAAGATGGGGATATTCGTAAGCATCATCTTGAAGGAAGCCCATAGAGAGCACTTTATTGGCACATCAATTATGAAAAATATGTACACGAGACATAAGAGTTTCTTCTTTTGGGTTGGCATGAAGTTTATGTAGTCCATTTAGTCACCAAATGCCTAGAGTGTCAATAAGTGAAGCCGACCACCACCACTCGACATGCCTCCTACAACCACATGATGTTCTATGTCCCAAATGATCATCTCTATGGATTTTGTTGTGGGAGTTTCCGCTCATCTCATGAACCTGATACCATTCTTGTGATAGTGGACCACAAGTTAACCAAGAGTGCTCATTTTTTTTTGGTTAGAGACACTTACGATGTGTTTGTAAGTGAGGTTATCGGATTTTGCGGGATACCTAAGAAGATCATTTGAGATAGGGACTCAGTTCACTTATAGGTTTTGGACAAGTTTGCGGTGGCGTTAGGGTTTCAGTTGAACTTAAGCAATCTTATCATCCCAAAATAGATGGGCAAGCTGAGAGTAGAAATCAAGTCATGGAAGACATGCTTAGGATGTATGTCATGGATAATCAAATCCATTGGGAGGAAATTACCTATCTCTGGTGAGTTAAGCCTACAATAATGGATTTTCTATGGCTCCATCGAGGAATGCCACCCTCTGAAGCTCTACGTATGGAAGGCCATGCAGAGCGTCATTAAGTTGGGATAGATTAGAAGACCGAGTAAGCTGTTAGGCGGAATTGAGTTCAAGAGATGGAGAGCGAGGTGATTTAAATTAAGCCGAGGAGACTAAAAGGAAGCATAGGACAGAAAAAGTTCGTGGATTTTTACCACCAGGGCCCGACCCGAAGTTATGAAGTAGGAGAACAAGTTTTCATTTGTATCAAGCACAATAAGAGTACCACTCTGATTCGGAGGGGACAAATTTGTTACCTCAATTTATAGGACCATTCGAAATCCAATAGAAAATTGGATGACCCGTACCTGTGTCTCATCTGCCATAAAACTCATGTGGACAATGTATCTGTTTTACATCATTATGTTGCTGGTAGATCATAAGCTAAATTGGAAGGAGTGCGAATTATCGGTTAAGGAACTCTCATAGTAGAACCGTTACACATATTGGACCGTAGAGTCCGACAACTCAGAAGCCATTTGGTAGATCAAGTTAAGTTCCAATGGGACAAATATAGTCCAAGATCTACTACTTGGGGAGACATGAGAGACTATCCCTCACTTTTTTTACCACATGGAGAATATGTTTCTCGAAGGTGGGGTGTAATAACACCACCTTTTGACAGACAACTGAGTTACACGAGGCCTACACACTTTTATTTTCTATTCATAGTGAAACTATTAAATGATACACTTGACTTTTAAGACGTATGAACCTTTGTATGCATGTTTAAATGTATTTGAATAATGATGGATATGATGTGATATAATTGTAGAATGCAAATTTATGAATGTTTAAATGTTATTACTGATGATGATGGATATAATGTGATGCATATGTGAATATAAATTTATGAATGTTTAAAATGTTATTGATGATGGATATGATGCGATTATATTGTATGAATGAGAATCTTATGAAGGTTTAAATGCTATTAGAATGATGTTGGATATGATGCAATCTAGTTTGTAAATGATAATTTTATGAATGGTTGTTTTTAATTGAATTATGGGATATTATGAAGTCTATTTCTAGCGAAAGCTTTGATGTTAAGTTGTTGGTACACGGATATTGAATTGAAATGATGGTTGTATGCAATTACATGATGATAGTACATAGAAATGTATGAGTTGATATTCTGGGGCTAATATGCAAGTTATGGGCTATGAAATAACCAAAGGGATAATGATGATGAAAGGAAGTGGATGTCATGTGGCGAAACATTATGGTATGAATCTTTGTTTGTGAAATTATATTGGTTTAGAAGCATTGCTATGATATGTGGACCGGTCTGAGGATTCAATTGATGGCCCCAAGACCGAATAAACGATGACAGAACTTCCAGCAACACGGTGCCACGGTTATATTCCATTTTAGAGTGTGGACCATAGTTATGATTAGGAGGGTTGGAAGCATTTCCCACCGTGTATCCTCCTAAAACCCTAAAGTCATGGGAGGCCGGTGTTAGCTCACGCTCCCTAGGACGTGTGATGATGGTATCGGTTACTTTCTTGAGAGCTTGGATTTGAGATAGTGACACTTCAGCTGCCGGGTTCTATTTGGAGTTAGGTCAATATAGTTGGCACTCCAAGATAGTCGGCGGAAGGAAGGATAGGAATGGAAGATGGAAGTAAGTTAGGGAGGAAAGATGAGTAGAAATAGTTGAGAGTGTATGGAGATTTGTCTTATGGTGGAATTTATTGTTTTTCCTTCACGAAGAAAATGCATATATATATGAATATTCACTAGAAAATGCATATATATATGAATATTCATAATTATGTAATTAAATTACAATTGTCTAAACAACATTGTTGAGCTAGATAATTGAAATTAAAGGATTTCGCAAACATTAGATTGGTTTATTTTCCTTTATAAAATGAATAGTCTTGTTGAAGGGATTGGATGCATATGGAAATTACTATAGAGATGATAGTTATTGATATTAGTACATGAACGAGACTTGTATATACTAGCTACACATGCATTTCTTGCACATGTACACTAATACGAATGAGTTTCTTGGCTTACTTACTAATAATGACAGTTATTTGTTATGAATGTGTGAACCATGTTTCTTTTCCCTTGTATCATAAAATACCTTAACTTCGGGATGAAGTTTCCTAAAGGATGGGTGTATGTAACAACCCTAGTTAAATAGTTACATAGGGTTTATCAAGTACAGTTAATTAAATAATTAACTGTCATAATATATTTTAGTTAAACAATGATTATTTATTAATAATATTATTTATTTATTAATTTATTAATTGTTTATATCTATTGATTAATTAATTAATTAACTCATTAAAGGTTAGGGTAATGAATTAAGAGCTTAATAATTTTTATTTGTTTATTATAAAACTTTACGTATGTAGGGGGATGAAGCATTGAGTGGAGGGATAAGGTAATAAATGGAAGGATAAGGTAATAAATGGAGGGATAAGGTGGGTGGCATTAAAGGAGGGTAGGAGTCAGTGAATGGAGGGGGATATGACTAGGCAGAGGCCTTCGGGAATGCATTATGAAAATTTGGGAGAGGAGCATTATTGCAGGAGAGGACTATATTTTCTAGGGGATATTTTCTGGTTTGGAGTTTGGGTGAACTGTGGCAGGGGGCACCAGGTTGCTAGGAATTTTGGGCTCGGGGGCCAGGAATCCTCATGGAATCCTGGAGCCAGGGAGCCGGATAGGCTTCTCCTAGCTGGCTAGGTGGTTAGTCGGTTTTGGGCAGGGTTTGGTCAGAGCCTCAGGCAGAGTTTTGGGCAAAGCAGTAGAGAGGACAGCCGGATATTGGGAAAATAGCATCAGCCAAAGGTATCTATATTCATGAATTTGTCGGGTTATGTGGTTGTTATGTAATTTATTAGTTTGTTGTTCATAAATTTAAATTTTTGTTGCTTATATGCTGAATATTGAGATTGTTTATTGCTTATACGTCGAAATGCTGAATGAAATTTCTTATTGCTTATGCTGAATAATCTTAATTGTTTAAATTAACAAAAAAAATTAGGCTTTGTTAAACTAGGTTCTTACACCCCCTTAATCCGCGTTTCTTAGTCTTAAAATCCATTGATACGGCCCTATATTACAATACAAAATATATATACGAATGTTTTTTTTTTTATGTTAAAGGATTAGGCTCTTGATTTCACACAATAGAGAATTTATGACTAGTTATTATGGTGTAGATTATAGTTGTAGGGAATAACCCTTGGATTTTGCTTCTAACCCATGTTTTATGGTATTAAATGTTATCGTTAAGGCCTATCAATGTTTCAATCCTTGGAATGGAGTTGTTATTGCAACAATAGAAATATCTAAAACCAAAAAATGGAATAAAAGAGTGAAGGAACCTATACATTGGCTATTGTTGAATTTATCTATCAACGAGAGTAAATTTAGAGGAATACTTCTCTAATAGATAAGAAAAAGATGATTGGTTTAATTGATAATATAATCTAATAGATACATATGAGAAAGTGGGTATCCTTATTTATAATAATAATGATGCATACATGCTAACAAGGGATACATAAATGCAAATAAATCCATAACTTAAGACTTAAGTCACTATTACGTTTAATAAGACCTTATTATAAAAAGTGACATTTTAACAAATAGAACATTAAATGAACATCATGAGCATACACACAAAATGATGAATGCACATATAGTCTAATACATAGTAAAGATGTTGTGGTAGAGATAGTAAAGATGTCGTGGTTCTTTACATGATGTTATTAAATTGTGGTACATGGAATACAATTATAACTTGACACTGGGGAAGGATTATGGGCCCAACTTCATGGTTAAGTAGTGACATAGATGGTTCTTTTTTTCCAAGCAATGTTTTGGGCCCAAAACCATGGATTTTCCCTTGGTATGTCATTTTTGGGTTTAAAATCCATCTACAACATTTTGCACCTTAGTGTAAACCTTAGAGATGCAAATTTTTCAATAGATAGTGATTTGGGACCAATTTCATGGATGTAGGGGGAAAATACCATTCATGTGTTCTAAAACTTGGTTCTAGGACCTAACCATCATATTTGATCATGAATCCATATTTATTATTCTAAAGGGAATATTTATATAGTGTTAGTGACAATGTTCTTCCCTTATAGGTGTGGTGATAATTCTCCCCCTATGGACAGGTTGAGTTCCCCTCACTTGGGTTTCTTACAAGTGAGACAACCTCTAACAAATGGACACTATAATTCTCCTAACAATCCATTCTATTTTCTTGCGAGAGGGTTGAGAGAGAAGGATAAGAGGTATGTGTACCTGGTTTCTAATGTTTGTCCTCGTCGCTCCAATCCAAGAATCTCCCTCACAAAGCCAAACCTGCAAGAACAAAAGAATATTCTCCTACTACTATCTATGATTGAATAATAGCAACCCTACCTATTGATAACTTAGAAAAAGTGATCAAATAAACAAGAAATGAATGAGAGAATATAAGAGAAATAGTCCAAGTTCTTATATTAATGAAAGCATGAAGCTTACAACCTGATGATGTTGTTACAATCCTTTAAGCTCCCTTATTCACCCCTTGAACATGAATCCAAATTTCACACAAACAAAGGTTTGGCACTCCTAACAAGATCATATGTTTGGCATGCTTCCCTTCCATCTCCCCTCACTCTAAAATGGCCAGGTTATATAGATTCATAGGAGCCCAACCACTTAGGGTAAATTAGGGACTTGGTTGAGAAAAGAATGGATCTTGGTAAAGGATGAGTTATCTTCGGGTAAAATCGTGAAGATGGGTAACACTTTTGCTTGTTTTATGAGAATTTTTATATTTATTTTAACAAGTTCTTCAACTTTTGGTAAACCAAAGTATTTTTTTATTTAGAATTTTAATTTACTATAAAAACAAAACTTGTGAAGAATTTTGTTAGCTTTCTACTGACTATTTTTCAATTTTTTTTTATTGAGATTGATATGTCAATTTGGAAATTGTTTGACAATATGCTCCTTAAAAATGAAGGGAAAGATAATGAGTTATTCCCCCCCTCAACAATGTATATATTATTAAACTTTTGTTTTTGACAAATGAAATATACCGCAAAAATCTACAGAGACTCTATTTTTTGATGACTATAGTTTTGAATCTAACGGATGAATATTATAATTTCTAGAATTTTTTGAAGTTGACTAATATGAAAACGTTATAGATTTTAAACACATGTTTTCCCCCACCATGTATTTATCTTAATTTTGTAGTGTCCCCAAGGCCGAGCCCCACTGTAAACCAAGTTCTGAAAGGAATTGTGATTATGTTTTATAGGCTGGTGAGCCAAGTTCTTATAAGCTGGAGACTTATGTGTTGTTAGGCCAGGGAGCCTAAGTGTTGAAGGCTAGGAGCCTGTTGTTGTACTTGTATGTATGCAGAACATTTAATAAAATATAAACACCGCCAGGTGCAGACCGACCATGATGAATGAGTGAAGGGGGACTGAGCATCCACAAAGTGGGCAAGGAATTAGGGGCTAGAAGGTGGGAAAGGGGCTAAGTGTTGAGCCTAGGGGATAAGCATAGGGGGGCTTAAGCCTAGGAATAATATTTTAATATTATTCCAAAAGATATGCACATCATATGTTTTTATCCTAAGTCCTTTTGGAAGGACACGTGATTTCCCAAGTGGTGGGAGGAATGCATGCTGGTGGAACGCATGCAGTTCCATGGGTGACAAGTGTCAACCCTGGTGCATGCGAATAAAATGGCCAGGGTGACCCATGAGAAGGTTGGATTCCCATTCCACCAGATTGTCTAAACACGTACGGAGCTCTGAGCAGTATGACTAACCCGAATTCTATAGAGAACCTTCAGGAGACCCTGTGACTCGAATGTCTGTGTCTGATTCTGAGAAATATCATGCGTGTAACCCTAGCCTACGAGAAGCCTGTGTTGAATTTGGGGAAGAGTCTTTGCTTGTTCGGGAAAGTTGAGCGAGCTATGCGGGCATTCCCTGTTCCGAAGTTGTGACTATGAATCCATCCTGTGATTGCCGAACCAGTTTTTGGAAAGCCTGTGTTTGTTTTCCTGTGGGATTGTTGAGACTACGCAGTACTAGACTGCGTGAGGCTTGTTGGCCTGTGAGCGACTCCCTTCAGGTGAGAGAGTGCGCAGGGGAAGGAGAGAACTGCTATAAGGAACCCTGTAGCTGCCATAGAGCCCAGAGACTTACGATCCGGTATGTTCCTGTAACCCAAGGTAAGGGAGATTGGCAGCCGAAGGACTGTCCAGGTGACAGAGAATGTGCATTCTCCTGGGGTGGAACAGGCATGTGGGGAATGAGGGTCTGTGGGCAGTGAGCATGGGAGATTCCTTGAAGAGAATCCCTTCCTTATGGTTGTGTGTGACTGTTTTCCCTATAACCTCAGCTTGAGCCTAGATTCCTTGCCTTGGGGTGGAGCTTAGTCCCAGCTCGGGGGTGACCCACTGCTAAGTTGATGAGCAGTGCAGTCTAAGGCTGGGAGGTTCGTGGAAGGCCTGCATTTGGTTGGTGGATCCCACCATTGTTACAAGATACGTGTCTAACTATGTTTTATCACATTTTATCATGTCTCTACTGTAAATGTTATCATGTTTTCCGATGTGTATACGAATTAATATGGAATGCTATGGATTGTTTAATTATAGCAGTAATGATATGT
>SNQJ01S0205909.1:2759-16425 GCA_010110895.2 Picea sitchensis | reverse complement strand
TAATTTATCATGATACTCATGCACGGGTTTTTCTTGGGCTGGATTCCAAGCCCAACTCATCAAGGGGAATGGTGTCATGGAACATACCGCGTCCATGATATATGCTGACATGAAAAACGAGGATGGTTTCCCACTGGCCTTTTGCTCCCGATACGCTGTGACCCTGTTGGCAAAATTGTCTGAGAGCATCTTTGCCCAATTAAATGAGCAACCTTCTGCGACCCGAAACATGAGAGGCACCCATCCGATGTAGAAATGTGATGTGTCTTCTCGCCCAAACAGTCGGCATGTCATCATGGCCACATATTTATACTGTGGCTCCAAAGAATAGATAGAATAAACGCCCTGGTCACTTGCTCTGAATTTCGCTGCGCGCGAAACCCAATCTTTGATTAAACCGGACATGGTTTTTTCGTACTGGGTGCATTCTTTCTCTTTGAATTCCTCCAGGAAATCGGCACCATAAGTATATTCAGATGTGGAAGGTAGCTTGTACATGGTTTGTAGATGCTCGGGCCTAAAAGTCCCGACAGTAACTCGTTGATTGTTCATGATCGTCCTGGTAGGTAAGTCTACGTGGTCCAACGCCCACCGGATCATGTCGTAATACGGAAGCAACCATGGCCTGGTTGTTATTTTGTGCATCCCAGATTGGACGATTATCTTATACTTGGTGTGTAGGTCATCTCTTTCGACGTCGTCAGAGTCGTCTGAGTAATCTACCAATTCTGCTTGCAGAATATTTGACACAAACGACCAGTCGGAGATGGATTCGACACTTCGGGGTGAAGTATTGGAGACATTATCTGAGCCCTGTCTCGTGACTTCGACATTTGCATTTGCTGCTTTCCGCAGAGCCATGGCCGCAGTTTTCGTTTTCGCTCTCCTCTGATAGAACTGCGTATACATGTAGAAAGTATTTAACTCAGAAACAATGAGCTCCGCGTGCTATGAAAAATGCATAATGAAACGTAGCTCTTGCATATATTTGAAAAACTGTACCTTTCAAAGCAATCCTGTCAATTCGAAATTAGAAATAACTTATGTCGTAAAAAAAATCCGATCTTATTCATAGATTTACCTTATCTTCCCATTAATGTCATAAATTTTGGCGGTTTGACAGTCAGTCGGAGTATGGAGAGCAAAACGTTACCTCGGGAAATGTGCAAGCCTCGATGCACGGGATATATCTTGCTTTATTTTAAAATATTCAAACTTAGCAACGTTAATAATTTTCTCGCTTTTCACTACATCGTGGATTTCCTTTCAACATTTTGAGTCTTCAACTCGCGAGACTGCGAGGACCGATTTTGGCTTAATTAACATTAATCGCGATTTGGAGCATCATTAATTTTCCTAATTACTGTATTTGCTATATCGCGACTCGAAACTTCGAAGACAAGTTTTTGGGAGATTAATATGCTGAGTCGCGAAACCACGAGATGGAGACAATTAAGGCTCAATTTATGGGAAGAAAAACTTAGATTAGGCGACTAATTAATCTTGCTATAATTATGTCGCGACTTCGTGATTCGGGATTTTAGATGTCGTAACTTTCGAAAAGATAGTGCCGAGTGACGAGACGCCGAGAATAGATTTAACCATGGTTAGATTTTTATTTTTAATCCTTGACCAGGGTTATCACAAAGTACCTCGTGTTCTCGGCTCTCGTGGCTATAAAAAAAAAATGGGTTTGACGAACGTCGAGGCGCGAAACCCCGACGACGTCTAATCATTGAGTTAAAAGAATTTACCCTGGTTTATGTTTTAAGTGAAAATTTAAAAAGAGTTCGTCGTTTCGTGACTCAGGACGTGTGAATTCAAGGATTAAAGTATCTGAATTGCGAGATCTCAAAATAAAACAAAAAGATCGAACGTTCTTACAAAAGTGGACTTGTTTTGAGGGGAGAAAAAGCATCGTTGCTTATTCGACAAGGTTGCCGAGTTTTTTCAAAGTTCCGAGGGGGGGAAGAAAATCAAAAGGCCATCTTTAGATTTCAAGTATCAAAGACTAAAAATTGTGAAGGGTTAAAATAAAACAAGGGCAGCTCCAACATATATCAAGTTTTCTTTTATAGAGTCCACTATGATACTCATGGAGTTTATGTCACCATCTTTGAACTTCTCCATAACTGCAATGTTCTGCGGTTCCTTCTCTTTTCCTTCTTCAAACTATGGTTCCACGATCTTTCCTTTCACAATATCCAGCACTTTATTCTTGGCAAGGATGAGGTCAATCCTTGTCTTCCACGCTCTGAAGTTAGAAGCTCTGTTATACTTGTTTTATGACTTCATAGAGCAAGTCATGGCTGCTTTGACTTGGTCAACCCTAGATCTGACCAAAAACTCAAACTTGACGTCGTGGCTTGTTGAGAGTACCAGGAGATGCGCTAGGCTAGGGCGCATTGATCTATCTGGAAATTAGGACAATCCCTTCACTTAAGGTTCCTCAATGAGAGGATTAGGGTTTTTGCAATTGCACCTACTAGTAACCCTAGCGGGAGTGCTATGGTGACTGCTCCTGCTAGAAACCCTAGTGACAGTTCTTCAACAAGCTTAATATCCTTACGGCTATGTTTCCTTCCAGCTGTTAGACTGAATGAAGGAGGTGTGGGCCCATAACCTGTTAGAATATGAATGGATATGTTCATTTTACCATTGACAATATCACTATGTTCACCCAACCATAGGTCGAAGCCACCCTCCGAGCATTTTAACCTTGATAGAGAATCACTCTGGAAGCAAACCCTAGGCTAGGGCTCCTTTCCCCAAGGATAGCGCACCAACAAGAGTTGATCGGATAGTCCAAACCCTAACCAAGAGATAGTCCAAGCCAAACGTGATATGCTAGCTGCAGCATCTACAATAGCAGCTCTCCTCCAAACCTGTGCACAAAACTGGACACTGCAGTGCGCACAAGTGCTTCTCTACAATTCTGAGACTGCCTACCAGAATGAAGACTGGCCTCCTATATTTATAGTAATTCTGGCTAACTGCCTGGACCGACTTCTCATTCTGGGTATCTGTCTGTTCAGTATATATTATTTCTTTTGGTCGACTTCTTCTCTTGGAGGCTAATAACCTAATACAAGTTATCTTCTTGAGTCGACATGTCTTCTAGGGTTATTATCCAACTCATTAGGGTTTCTTCTTTCTTCCTGGAGTATGTTATTCTCGTCAGGTTTACACGTGGAGGTAAATACCTCCCACAGCTACCATAATATCAACAGGGCCATGGATGTAGTTTTTGGGGATTGATTAACATATGTGTAGTGGTATACTTGGACGACGTGACTGTGTATTCAAAGAACAGAAAAGACCACATCCAACATCTAACCCAGATTTTCAAAAGGTGTAGGAAATATGGAATATCTTTAAACCCTAAGAAAACTATCTTTGGTGTCGAGGAAGGGAAATTACTAGGTCACATTATATCTCAAGCACGAATTCGTATAGATCCATAACAAATAAAGGCAATAGCTTAGCTTCCCTTACCCCACAACAAAAAGGTTATGCAATACTTCTTTGGGAAAATTAATTTTGTGAGGAAGTTCACGCCCGATTTCACTGAAACTATCAAACTCTTACAAAAAATGATCCGCAAGGATGTTGATTTTAAGTGGGATGATGAGCGAAAAGATGCTTTCAACAATATCAAGATTGCAATATCTTAAACTCCGGTGCTGCGAAGTCATGACTTTAGTAAATATTTTTTCCTCTATACTTTCACCTCCAACCAATCCTTAGCTGTAGTTTTGACCCAGAAGGATGATGATAACAATGAGGCATCGGTATCATTCATGAGCACTAATCTCCAAGGGGGCGAATTGAATTACCTTGCTATAGACAAACATGCTTATGTGGTGTACAAAGCAGTAAAACATTTCAGATCTTACATCCTGAAAAATCACACCAAAGTCATCGTGCCTCATCTTGCAGTACGATCCCTATTCACTCAACAGGATATGGGGGAGAGAAGAGGAAATTGGATGGCAGTTGTCCAAGAATTTGATCTAGATATAAAATCTATCAAACTAGTGAAGGGACAAGGACTGTGTAAACTCGTCGCAAAAGCCCAAGACCAAATAAATGAAGACCTCGGGTGGGAAAATGAATTAGCATTATGGTGTAGTGAAGCTTTATACATTCCCCCAGGGAAAGAGTCTTGGTATGGAAAAAAAATTTACCTCGTGCATCATGGGACTTGCCCAGAAAACCTAAACCCTAAGGAAAGGAGGGCCCTCGGGCTAAAATTTGCACAATATCGCCTCATAAATTCAGTACTTTTCCGTGTAAATCATGATGGAGTACTCTTGAGATGTCTTGAACGTGAAGATGCAGAAAAGGTTCTGAGGGAACTCTGTGATGATCCTGTAGGTGGACACTTTGCAGGGAATACCACTACTCACAAAATACTAAGAGCCGGCTATTACTGGCCTACTCTATTTAGATATGCTCATACATACGCTAGAAACTGTAAAACTTGTCAAATGAGCACGGGGAGAGAAAAGAGAGCAGTTGTCCCACTCCAACCAAAGACCATATCCATACCATTTGAGCAATGGGGGTTAGATGTTATAGGGGAAATTACCCTGAATTCTTCAAAACAACATAAATAAATATTGACTGCGATGGACTATTTTACGAAATGGGCAGATGCCATCCCTCTGACTCACGTGAATGAAAAGGTAATAATCCAATTCATAGAACAATAGTTAATCACAAGGTTTGGGATGCCTTTCGTTCTTGTTTTTTAAAATGCCACTTGCTTTTCTTCCACTCAATTAACAGAGTTTTCTCTAGACAAAGGAATCATAATTAGATACTCTGCAAACTACTATCCACAAGGAAACGAGGTGGTAGAATTAACCAATAAGAACCTAGTGAGGATCTTGAAGAAAACAGTTGCAGACAATCAGAGGAATTGGCATATCTCGCTTCTTAATTCCTTATGGGCAGACAGAGTAACACCCAAGGAAGCTATAGGGAAATCCCCATACTTTCTGGTATATGGACAAGAAGCCATTCTCTCAAATGGGTTATATCTTCCATCCCTTGAGCTTGCTCAGGGTTCAAGAGGACAAACCTCATCAGTTATTCAACAGAGAATTGATACCCTCCTCATGCTGGAAGAGGAAAGGGAGAAAGCAAAATCAAATTTTGTCACTCATCGGCAGATAGTTAAAAGATGGTTTGACAAGCATAAGGCCAAAGAGAATAATTTTGAGGTAGGAGACTTGGTCCTGAAATGGGATAAAACAAATGAACCTAAGGGAAAACATTCGAAGTTCTAGAATATATGTCTCAGAACTTTCCAGGTATCCGAGAAAATTAGGGCAGGCACGTATTAGTTGCACAATCTGAAGGGGGGACCCAACGCCCTCCCGGTGAATGGCCAAGCCCTGAAACAATATTTTTGTTTTTAAAAAAAGTGTGTGTGTGTGTGTGTGTGTGTGTGTGTGTGTGTTTTCATTGTATTTTATGATTAGGATAAATGTGTAGGTGTAAGGTAGACTGATTACAGAGTCTTTTTATTCCTGTCTTTTTCTTTTGTTTGGTATTTTCTTCCAATAAAGTTGTGTTCTGCAAGGCATTGGTTGACCCAAATCAATATGGTGTAGCAAACTCTACTCCTAACTCACACTTACATGCAACACAAGAAATGTTGGGCAATTGCATTTTTTCTTCAAAGATTTATATATTTGGTCTTTGCAAACAAACGACCTTAGTGAGTGATGAAGTTTCCACTTGGTGGTCTAGTAAAGCCTAAATGGAAAGATGGGAAGTTGGAAATGATCACATGTACCTCTAGACAGAGCTAGGAAGAATTTCACCTTAACCATTTCATCTTGCAGATAACAGACGTCCTCCTCTCCCACTCGCATAGGGCATCTTTGCCAAAAATAAATAAATTATATTAAATGAGTGCAAAGTAGGAGAGGCTATGAAAATAACGCCACTGGGGCTATGGACACTCGCTCACAGTGGAGCAAGTTATATGACATTGGGGTGCCTCTGCCAAGGATATGGATGCTCGTTGGCAGCGGAGAAAAACTGCAGCGAGTGAATGATGATAACTAAAATGGCCTCGTGCCAATGAATGCTTTACCATGCTCTTGTCAAAAGGGGGCATGGGTCACGGTCAAGAGGAATGAAGCTGGAAAAAAGGTTAAAACTCCACAGGCGGACCCGGATTCATGAACCAGGGGAATTGTACACGCATGGATGGGAAATACTCTGGTAAAAGCAAAGCCAGTTAGTTTCTCAACCAGCTTCTGCATCATCTAAGCCCGAGGGAAGGAACAGAGATTATGATTTCATCCATAGAATTTCCATATGTTGAGCGCTCAACACACCCTAAAATCTTTTATGAAATTATGTCACTTTTGGGAACCACTTGTTTTCTTTGTTTTGTTGTCTGAATTGAGTCCATTGTGGAGGGATTGCTATTTTTTCTTTCATGTCTTTTCATCGATCAAAGTGAATTTGTTTGAACCTATCAAGGAGAAAACCTTCGTGTATGAAATAACTTGGCATTCTAACTAAGAATCTGCAGCTAAAATTGTCACTAGCTCGCCTGTGTTCGGCATCGGGAAAATCCAAGCAGGTAAAATGACCACACAGTAACAATAATCGTCGATATAGCATCGGCATCGGTAAAAGGAAAAGTAAGTTGCATTAGTTATTCTCCACGCAGATTCAGGAGATAGTTAATTCCCATCGGTGTCGGCGACATACTAGAGGACTAAACGTTGACATGAGCCATGATAAACCTCGATAGACGATGATGGATGTGTTTTTTCGAGGTCAGTGAAATCTTGAAGATTTGAATCACTGAAAATTTCCGCATTGACACATCATCGATCGTCGATCCCCAATCCACTTTCGGCATCGAAAAATTTCAAGGGAGTTAATCCGGGAGCACTTGGTTAGGCTTATCGTCGATCGTCGATCCTTGATACTTTTTGGCATCAACGGGGTAGGATATGTTGTTAAAATGATTAGCTAAGGAAAATTCCTTGTTTCTGAATAACACGATTAAACAAAGACGTTGGTTTCAAGTGCCACATGTCTATGCCGCATAGGGATTTCGTACGGTCTAGTTTTGTCCCGAGTCACCTCAAGGTTCCCTGTGTCCTAGTCACACTTCCAAGTCATCTTTTCCACGTTAGCTCTGTACGGCAAGATGGATCAGTGTCGGAGCCTTTTCCCAGAGATATCAACGAACAATGTTTAAAGAGAAGCCCCGACTCCTGATCCCCCAGTTAGATTAGCGAAATGATGGGATGTTTTTAGCACGAGATACAATCGGATTATGTCATTTAATAGGCCAGTTAATGTTTCGCCCCACATACATTGTTACCATGTGCCCCAATTGAACAACGGTAATTTGAAATCATTTATGGGTCACGCCCATGTCGCCGACCTATGATCGAATTTAATTTTAAACATAATGAATATCTGGCGGCAGATTTTGTAGAACAACACTCTTATCCCAAATTGAATAGTTGATGTGACAAGGTAAATTCATCTATGTTTAAATCATGAAAACAACTTCAAACACTTCCATTCTTCACATAAGTTTCCATTTCTAGAGAATCCGAAGAAGCGAAGCGAGCGTCTCAAGACTCTGTTGATTCTCAGACCATCGAAACCAGGTTAAGCTAGCAACAGAGGTATGTGTTAAATTTTATCAGTTCGACGGTCGTAATTTGTAATATATCAGCATTTGATATTTTACACAATGTCTAACTATGTTCTAGCTACAGGAAAAAATGCCTCCAAGAAAGCCAACGACTAGATGCTCGTTGAGGGCACCTAATTTAAAGGAGGCACAAATTGGTGAGGGTTCTTCTCCCGGCACTACGAGGTAATTGGAATATTCTCCCAGGGAGAATCTAGTCATTAAAACCTCGACGAAGAAGGTGTTCATTCAACCTCCCGCATTTGGCAATATGGAAGTATCCACTGGGTCAAAAATAATGCTCCCACAGTAGGGAGATCTATTCAACATAATCAACTGGGAAGATTACTTGGAGTGTATCCCACACAGCGACCCGGATGTAAGGGCACTCGACGACCAGGTGTTCCCAAATATTTGACGATCGTGCTTGCACATGGTATCCTGTCGAACTCTAGTTTTCCCATGCATTGAGATTTTGATTTGGCTAATTGATCACACAGACGCTCATAAGTGCCTCATTAAAGACGAGAACGGTGGATGTGTCAGAGTTTTTCTCCCAACAAAGGTTCAGAAGTACTACAAAATTAGGAATCTAGAGGAGAAGTTGAACATAGACTTCGTGGTCAGGTTCTATGAATTACATGATATCAATCGATTGATGGCTTCCTGGTGGAAGGAAGACAATAAATTTATAAACCGGAGAAACGACTGGTACGGGACAGTGAACCTGAGGGAACCATATATCTACTTAATGGCTCTAATCTTTCGACTATATGGAGAAAAGGACTGCTCCAAGTTCTCAGAAGCATGGATGCCCCTGGAATACACTATGGCGATATTCGAGAGGGGAGCGATTATCTCCAAGCAATTGAGCATCAGTGTACAACAGGTTCAGACGCCGAAAGAACGAGAAACACCCACTTTTCACATGGCCTTGTATCTTCTAGATGTAATCTGCGCAAGGAACATATTCACTGGGATGAATTTGAGTTGGCACGTTGCAGAACTGCATGTTCATGTCTACTTCAACATCTTATGGGAGAACAGGTACAAAAAGTCTTATGCCCTTATTTGCGATGAATTCATCGCCCGAGTTTATTTCATTATATTTAAGAGGGAATGACCAAGGTTGTCTGTTGCGTCCAAGAAAATGATCTCGAAGGTAGGCCACCGGTATCTAGATGAACACACAACTTATATCAGGGTGTTCGGGGCCATCAGAGCACCACATTTTCTCCTTTCTCACGTCCTAGACCGCCTCATTGTAGGAGAAATTTGTTATCAGACTATCCTACAAGGCTTTAACGCCACTTTGGTCAAGGATAAGAAACGAGTATTTATACTCTACGGATTCCGTGTGGGGTTTCATGTAGTGAAGGACACTGCTCGATCCAAACAAGAAGGTTTGAGTCAGCTTGAATTCAGGTTCTGGATAGGCCGGTTTCCCAAGCACGACCCTAAAGTCCTAGTCCTCCAACATGCTTCACAAGTATCGTCCAGTTGGCCATACATGCATGACATGTTTGAGGATGAGATTTTTACAGAATGCACTCAGGACTGGGAGGAGGTATTATAGAGGAAATCCAACCCGAACATGACCAGGTTCAAAGCTATGAGCATGGATGAGTAGGTTAAGACAATAGAGCAGTCTGCTCAAAAAGATCTCAGGGTTAGAGAAGAAATAAGAGTAGCAGAGACCACAGAGGCACAAAGGAGAGGATTTTTGTTACTAGCAGGAGCCCAAACAGTCATCGACCAGTTAGAAAACGATCCTCAAATCATAGAAATGATGAGGATCCCCTCGGATGACCCAATCACAATCAGAGAGGAGTCAAGTGGCTTAGAGTCAATACAACTCGAGGAAATCACTAGTCTGAAAAACCTTAGAGTTCCATCACCACATATTAGATCATCGGTGACCATTCCAACCCAGCTTGAGGTTTCAAGAACGTCAGGTGAAACATGTGTGCCTAACCCCATGTTTGATCTAATAAATATATATGATGATGAAGAGAGTTTGGAGGTCTCCCTGGTAACTCTGATACCGATTACAGAGGAGAAGGAACCTAAGAAAATATCTACCCCAAGTCTCGATGCTTCATTTCAAGACCTTCCATAGAGCAACCATGAGGTCGAAAGTGTCTTAGACATTGAGTTGCTCGACCTGTCGAAGACCCCAAAAGACAACTTGAGGGATTAGCTAGGATCGGGTGGTCAAAAAGAGGAAGTTCAACAGCAAGAGATCGGCACCTCAAGAGTCGATTACCAAGTAAGTATTGAACCTATCATTGATTCTTCAATTTTGGTCGATACCTCACCATTCCATGAACAACAAACAGAGGTTGAGCCATCGGAGCATATGAAAGAAGTCCAAGAACCAATCCTAGAACAGAAACACACAACAGGGAGTCTGGGAAACACTCTAACCTGGGGAGAACAACAAATCCCTGAGCCTGTTGATGAATTCATCGATATACAGGCGATCGCTTATGACAGGAAGAGTAAAGTTATCATGAAGAGGACCACCAAAAAGAGAAGACTCGCACTGGATAGCTCAATTCTCATCACCACGAAGGAGAAGCTACTCAGTACAGAACATGCAAAGACGTATGAGCTCATCGACGCAGGGATGGATATCATGGATGCCACGTTAGATAGAGAAAGGAGAGATGAAAAGGAACTAGACGCTACATTAAAGGAGCTAGATCATCTGCACCATTTGCCAAAATACTATCAAGACTCAATGCAGTCCACATTATTCCTAAAGAGTGAGTTCTAAGATGCTTATACAAAGTTCACAAGTGAAAGACATCTTTTCAATACAGGTATAGCCGATTTCCAAGAAGACACCTTTATGGCACTGGCAACCTGCAAGGACATGGAGAGGTGGTATGAAAAATCATACCAAGCAGTAGAAAGAATTGTTTACATCAGCGTAGTGCAAAAGGGTCGAGATGCAGAAGAGCATGGTATTCGAGTGCTAAGGGATAGCAGCATATCTTCGATCAGGAAAGTAGTCGAATACTGGGTAAGTATGGCCCAGGAGCCTCAGCAGGAGATACAGAATAAGTGGGCTGAGTGCGAAAAAGGATGGGAAAAGATCAATCGGAAGATGAAAGGCATTGGCCTCCCAGAATTCAGCTCACCCAAAGACTTTGTCGACCTGCATGACATAGTCAAACGATATGCAAAATAAGACTCGGCATGGGCATTAGAGATCGCACAGGTGGAAAGCATGGCACGAGGTCAAATACAACAATTTATGGAGCATCTAATCAAGGCTCGTGCAGTTTTACAGTGGTTGAGTGCCAAAATAATCAAGTACAGAAAACATGCAGTAGAAGTGAAATAAATTCTTTCAGCCCCGATGGACCAGCACAGGTTCCCGTATGCAAACACATGCGAGGATCTCTTCGCCAAGTGGTCAGAATATGAGAGGAGTCATCCACTTCAGTAGAACGACGAGATGATGCCTAAAGAACAAAGAGATCAAGCGCCATGTAGCAATATTTTGTTTTACTTAACTTAAACGTGTAGCAGCTATTTTTAGTTAGTGATTCTTTATAAATAAAGGGATTGACCTTTTAGCAAAGGTCGATGGTTTTTGGAAAAGACCCTCTTTTTTTTGGAATTGTAAAGAACTATTTCTGAACAACCTTAATTGAGAAGTCATGTTTAGGACCAGAGACAAAATTATGTTTTTTATCAAAGACGTTATGTGATTGGATTGAGGAAGAATTACTTCCAACTTTATTTCAGTAAATGATGTTGTAACGAGTAAGAGTTTTTGAATCTATTGATAAATTATCTTTTTCAATATTTTTGCAGTTCTTTTGTTCTTAATGATGGAAAGCAAATCGTTGTGTTAATGTGTGATTGATGTTAGAGCTAAGGAAACTATTTTTCTTGCAATCATTTTATTACATGCGTATTTTTCTTACGATAATTGTATCTCAGTCAATGATGAAATACCAACAAGTTAATGTATTAGTCTTAGGCTTGTAATAGGTGTGAATATCTTTGTCTGCATGCTTGAGCACGAGGGTTATCCCAAGCTCAGCCTCATTCAGTAGTTAAGAATCCCTTCTACCAGTTGGTTTATACTAGCGCACATCATTTTATCAGACTCGTGTAATAAAAGAAAAGACAAAAAGAGAACGTTTAAACTGAAGGAAGAACTTTCATAGGAAGATATCATGTCAATCACCATGTAAAGCCCATCGATAAATTAGCTAGATCGAAAGATCTAGAAAACCATTCCACCATCAAATGTTGCAGAGTCTAATTAGGCCTCTAAGGCAGTTTTGGTTCATGCTGTTGAGTTAAAGGGATCTCAAACCCCTCAACAAGTCCCACAACCATTGAACGAGTGGCTAGTTGACCGTCGTTTATTTATATGGTTCGTTGTAATTACATTATTATTTCAATGGGTAATTGTTAGCAACGAAACTGTTGAATTGTTATAACTATTGGTTCGATGACAGACAGCGATTGATGCTCGGACTAAGGCATATATATTTATTCATTGACTATTATGACAATGATAACTTGATTAAAAATAAAATAATTATTGTTCAAAGGTTATCTAGGACTGCAATAAAAATATTTGTGATGTATTATATCATTTTTACCTTTAATTGAAATTTGAATAAGCGAATTAGATTCTGGTGTAGATTATATATTAACGCCCTGGTAAAGTTTAAAGTGCCACTAGTGTTGATTTTATAGTTCGGTTTGGTTATGTTGTAAAACAATTTAAGATGCAGACCTCGAGAAGATGACAATGAACTTATGAAATCCGTCAACTAGTGGTATCGATTTTGAGGTTTAAGTAAATGGGGTTTTTACTTTAATGAAGGCACACAACAAACGTCAAACCATTTAAGAAGTCATAGAAGAAGCTAAAGAGGAGATTGAATTGTCATCAACAATGCTATTATGGGATGTGACCTAATTATGAAATGAATAAATAAGTCGAAGAAGAGGAAGTGGTAGAATATATTCATGCCACACAACTACCAATAAAGATTATCTTCTTTGAAGTAAATATAAGACTAATTCTACTACTATGCCCACTTCTCCTGTTATGGTAACAAAATCCTCTCCTACTACTCTATCAAAATATTCTTCCACTTCTTCGTCAACAAAGAAAATTGGAATATGATATTGTTGAGGATATGAAAAAGTTCAAAGCCAGTAATTTCCTACATAACTTACTTAGACACTAGTACAAATGGGTTAATTTATCACTGCAAAAAACAAAAAACAAAAAAGTATAAATTACTATTTTTTAGGGAGACAACTAATAGTATTATATTTGTAGTCTTTTAGATTATATTTTATTAGTATCTTTCTGAGTCATTAATTGATTGATTTAATTCATTAGCTTGTAGTATATTTACTAGTTTAATTAGTCATTAATTACCATCAATTTGTAGTATATGTATTAGTTTAGTTAGACATTTATTGACGTCGATTTGCAGTATATTTAATAGTTTAATGAATCATTATAATTATCGTTAATTTGTGTTATATTTACTAGTTTATATTTATTTTTGGTTTAGTAGTTTCATATTCACTATATTTATTACTAGTTTAATAGTTTCATATTCCTTTTATTTATTACTAGTTTGGTAGTTTAGTATTCATTTTAGTTTTGTTATTCATTATTATTCAATATAAAATTATATGATCTGAATAATTTATAAATACCATGATTTTTTTATTGGCATTGTACAATATTGACATTGATCCAATATTAGTGAAACAAATATATCAAAAGATATAATTAACAATAAATAAAAATGTCATTCATGTGAATTGGAAGGAGATTAAATTGTGTGCATGTAAACTTGCATTAAACAATATTATACATTAAATCAACTAAGTGTCACAAATGTGAATCAAAAATAGATTAAATTATAAACATGTAAACTCACATTAAACAATACTCTACTTCTTCGAAAATTGATGCTACTCTCT
>SNQJ01S0205908.1:0-16425 GCA_010110895.2 Picea sitchensis | reverse complement strand
CATCTGGAATATTTGTTACCTTTATATTCAATCTTTGGAAGTTCTCAATGTGCTATGTAACTGAACCCTTTTGCTTGAGATTTATCAATTGGCTAAAGAAGGTATTGCTCCATGTATCCTCATAGTGTTCTATCATTTCTTCCGTGAAAATTGTCCAAGTGATGAGTGATTTGCGAGAACAAATCCATCGATGCCATACAAATTGATTGGGTTCTAAATACAAAGAAGTATTTCATACCTTTTGTGTATGTGGAACATTATGTAGATCAAAGAATTTCAACATCTGAAGTATCCATGTGATTGGGTCCTTTCCATCAAAGTTCCTGATATCGATCTTAGGAACGTGGTTGGTCTTCAACCCAAAGTTGGAGTTTCTCCATTATTGATTCATATTCCTTGTGTCGTCATCATGAATTTCATGGGATACATTTTCACTTTTATGTGTCCTTTCTATTAGGAAATTTTTCAATCTTTCCATGATCTCTCTGTTTAAACCATCCATCTTAGTATCCATTATTGCCTCCAATTTATCTTAAGTTGAACCCATCATCCCTTGTAGTTCATCTTTTGTCACTGTCTTCTTTTGTAATTCATTTATGTCCCTATGCATTTCTTCACCTTCATCAAGAGTCCAAGTAGGACTGTCTGGAGGCTTATTTGGTGTATAAGTTCTATTTTTGGGTGGTATGTTGGCCAAGTATCACTTTTGAACCTTAATGTTGAGGTGGTTCTACTAGACAATCTTTCTTCTATTGTATCTCCAAAGTTTCAGCCCTTCTGGGTATGAAAATTTATTTTTTGTAGATATCTGATATTTCGTTTTTACAATGCCACAGGTCTGATCAAAATTGGATGTGCCAAGTGGAATTTATGGTAACTTCCCCACAACTTTATGATTTCTGGCCTTTCCAGGAGATCTCACTTGTATAGTGTGCCCCACACAAAATAATTGATATACAATTCTGAAAATCGTACCAAAAATACTATGGACTGTCCACTATCCAATGCAAGCAGTCTCACTCAAGTTGGATACCCTAGAAATAAGTTATGATTGTTTTACTCGGAACACCTTCTTGAGACTAGTCAATAGGACTAGTCAGATACCCTATCTTCCATAGGTTGTATCTACAATTGTAAGATGACATAGAAGATGAATGTTTTACCACATATACCTTACTAATGTTTGTGAATATCATCTAGATTTCAAGGTCTGAAACGTTATAGAAATTTTTTTATAGCAAACATTACGCAATGACTCAATTCAAGAAGATTCAAGAACCCTATCTTACAAAGGTTGTATATCCGAAATTATAAGGCATCGGGAGCTAAAATTGTAACCCAATGTACCTTGATTTGTCTAATAAATATCCTCCAAGCCGTTCCTTCTGCAACTTTGTAGAAAACAAGTTATAGCAAAAATTCCAAGGTGCCTCAGATGTAGCAGTGAAACCCCAAGACCTTGAGCTTTGATACCATATGTTAAGAACCAAATATCAATATAGTATAGAAAAACCTCAGAATAAGTACTCAACGCCTTGAAAAAGAGATAATTTCAGATAATAAGCCTCTTTGAGGGGGAAACCTCCTTATACACCACATAAATGTTCAAGTAGAAGATGATTCCAATTGAAAATGTCTCCTTGGTATATATAGGATACTAGGAGGTACGATTACAACTACTGGACTCAAGCCGACATAAATAAAATAACATTACGAATATAATAAGCCCTAATTAAGGGGTATTGAGCCACTATCTAGGGCTTAACATTGTATAGCTTCAATACCGATTTCATTCTCGAGGCACTGGTTATCTACATCTTCTCAGGAAAGAAATTCATTGATCTCATCATCGGACAAGTGATCATCGACCTCGATCACTGGGATCGAGCTCAAATGATCTTGCTGGCGATTTATGAGATTTCTGGATATTAACCTGCCTGGCCTCTTGTTTACAAAACTTAAATTTGAATTTCCATGTACCTTATGTTCGCGATTTTTCTTAACAGTCGATTTGTTAAAGAAAACCTCAGTCGACTCAATAGTAGGAGCAGGAGAAACCCTCTCCTTTAACACATCTATAACCTCCTCTAACAATTTTTTGGGCACAAAATCATATCGTGGCTTTTCGCCCATAGGGTTCTGAATAGCAACAGAGTTTCGTTCTAAGTTCGCATGGTCTTGATGTGGATCAACACTTTGATTTTCGGTATTAGGGTTACAAGGACTAGGGTTTGTATCGAAAAGGAGAGGCGATTCTACTATGTTCTTGGGTAGGGTGAAGTTGTTTCTACAGAGGAAATCTTCCCAAGTATCCCCAATCTTGGCTAATGCGACAACAAAAGAATTCGAATAAGACCATGGTGGAAAAGGCTAGACAGAGGGTTTAACCTCTGTCTCTGATAAAGCTTAGACATCTTATGCAGGCTCATAAATAGATAGAAAGTCATATTTAGCTTGAACCCTAGAAAAACCATCAACATGCAAATACGATACAAGAAAACTAAGCCATATATACCCGCATAAGTTATGAAATTCTTAAGAATTATAAGAAAGTCGTGCCATCAAGGTTTTATGAGAGTAATCAGTGTACCTTTAGGGAAGCATTTCGATTTCTTAGAGACCATGAGAAGAATCCAAGGCACGCCTTCTAATTTGGGATTTTTGAACCATTTTTCTCCCTCCTGTGATAGTCCTGTAGCTCGTGCTATGGAATACTCGGTTACTTTGAGTTGCAGATCCCCAATTTTAGCTTTAGAGCCATCAAACGATTGAGCAAAAACCTGTGCAGCTGCTAGGTTATAACCCTCAAAATTTCAGATGAAAATGTCCCAGCCATGTGTGTGTATATCGCTTATGGCATCGTCGCGAGTGAGGAGGGATTGCGAGCCATTGGGTTCAATCCTAACCATGAGAGCCATGGGTGTTGTCAAATAGACACAGTAAAGGCAACGAGAGGGAGGTTTCACTTTCCAATGCACAAAAAATAAAGAGAGTTCTGTAAAATCAGAAGAGGCCTAATACCTACAGACTTGGGAGGATATCATACTTGGTAATGTAAGCTTTGAGTGACTAAGAACCAAAGGATGCACAGGCTTGTAAACCACTTTGCGCAATGAAAAGTATACCCAAACCATTACCACTTACCTACTTGAATAATGAATGTGAGTCTGAATCATGCAAGACAATAGGATGATGTGGAATTGCAAGTACATCAGTCCTGTACCAGGGTAATAGGATTGTGATATGACTGGTAATAGCAAGATGCATATTTCGAATTTTAACCCAAGGTTCTACGCCATCAAGCATATAAAATATAAAAATCATATCATCAACCATAGATGAGACTCAATTATATCTCCCAAAGTGAATAAATTTGTGGCAATGGATCAATCAATAAGCTTAAAAACTTTCATATTTATAACATATAGATTCCCTTTAGGTGTAATCCCTTTAGCAAAAGAAACCAAGAAATCACAAACTGTAAAATGATTACCCAAACCATAATTTTGTTCTAATTTCATGCTTGCAGTCATGAAATTAAAAAAAAAACAAAATGATGGAAAAAATGAAACACTCTTATACACATCTAGGCCAATGAATCTCCTCAAAACCAAAAGACATAAACGTTTGTAAGTATAAGGAGGAGGCAGCTACACAAAATTTTTATCCCTTGGTGATGACTTCTTATTATGATAAAATTTGATAGAATTGTTGGTTGCCAATAATGGCGTCACGCTGGGTGAAGCAGTTATCTCTGCATCACCAAAAATTCATATCAGGGGCACAAATGACTTAGCAATGACTTTTAGAGACAGTTAACAACAGATCAATCATTTCGACAATAACTCAGAAAAATAACACAGTCGTAGTATTGGATGCATTTCTGTCTAAAATTTTAATCTGGTATCTCATTTAGATCACAGGTGTAGCAATGTTTATACAGATGAATTTGATACCGTTGTCAGGGCCACTGCTACTAGCAGGAATCTATAGCCTCGGTAGGGATGTCATTTAACCCACTCTAGTACCTCTATCCCATCCAAGAGTCATCCATTTATGATAAAATCATCCCAACACCTGATCAATTTAAAAAACAAATACCTGAGGATTTTCGAAACCTGACATTGCTTTGCTACTAGGAGGCCTATTAAGTACCTCAATGAAGTTGCCTTGGTATCATGTGTTCATTTACCCGCTGCCAACAGACCTGTTCAGTGTCCTGGCGGGTTTACACACAATTCACACACATTACAGTGCTTCAAACTCTCTAAAATTTGTTTATAAATTCCCAGAAACTTCATGATATTAGGGAGCAAGGTGATACCGAAGATCTCACAATCTGGTAATGAAAGGATTGATCATTTAAGAATTATTTTTCTGTTCTAATGAATTCCATCATGATTTGGACAATTAGATTTTTGTTAAGAAATCATCTTTGGGATGGGGAATCATATTGAGTTGTTCTCATTAAAACAAGGACGACGTTAGAAGTTTTTTAAGGATAATCGTGTCTTCCTGTGATTTTATTGAGAAACCAGAAATAATAACTGGACATAAACTTACTTCCACTGATATGAGTTTAACACTTACTATTCAGGTGCTTGAACTATTATCAACTGCTGCTAATGAATAAAAATTATGATTCCCTTCAACAAATGAATGGTGATTCAAACATAATCATTTAGAAAATAAATCAAAATAAATAAAATGAAAAGAACCAAAATCAAAACAAAAAAGAAAATAAATAATATTTACAAGAGGGTGGATCTGAAATCATAAAGAAAAATATCTCTTGAGATCCTGGCCATTCACTGGGAAAGTGTCTGACTGTCCCTCCAAGTTATGCAGACGAAAAGAACTAGGACCCAAATTTTCAGAAATTACAAATGGTCCCAACCACATGTTTTGGAACTTGGTATGTTCTCCCTTACCCTCATGTTCTTTGTCCCACTTGAGAACCAAATCCCCAACATCAAAATTCTTTTCAGGGGATGAACTTGTATTGAACCAAATCTTCACAATTTGTTGGTGTTGGTCAACTTTATGTTTTGCTTGTGTTCTTACCTCCTCTAATTTTAATAAAGCATTTATCTAGTTTTCTAGAGGAGGACACTCCTCTTCTTGAATTTTCTGCGATAATTGCAGAGAAGGGAGCAAGACATGTGGGGGGAGGATGGCTTCTCTTCCATAAATGAGGAAGAAAAGAGAATTTCCAATGGAGGCTTTCAGAGTTACCCTATCAGCCCAAAGTTCTTTGTACAGTGCGTTGTGCCAATTCTTGTGGTTTTCTGACACTGTTCTTTTTATAATCTTGATTGGATTCTTATTTGTCGACTCAACTAGACCGTTCCCTTGATGGTAGTAGCTGGTAGAGTACTTTAGTTTAATCCCTTTTTCCAGAGTGAAAAAATTCATATCTAGGGAAGAAAAATAAGAAGCATTGTAAAAAACCAGACATTGAGGAATTCTGAATAAAGTGATAATATGAGAGTTCAGAAATGACACTACCTGATTCATATTGACCACTTTTAACGATAAATCTTTAGACCATCTCGTGAAATAGTTTTCTATTGTGAGGATATATTTGTGTTGCTAAGAGGAAGGGGGATTGATCGAACCTATAATATCTAGACCCCATTGTTGAAAATGTGCATCTACCGTAACAGGTTACAAAGGGAAAGATGCCTTTTTCACTCGTCCTGCAACCTTTTGACAAATTATACAGTTGTGGGACAATTTATGGGCATCCTTAAATAAGTTAGGCCAATAGTATCCAACCCTTGGAACTCTGTGGGAAGTGGTATCACCACCAAAATGACCATCGACATCACTGGAATGAAGTTCAACGAGCACTTTTTCGGACTCCTCCTTTTCTAAACAACGCAGAAAAACATAGTCAAAGTTTTTTTGAAATAATATATCATTGATTAATTGGAAATATACAGATTTAAGCCTAAGTGCTCTTCTGTTTTTGGGATCAAGATTGCGAGGAGAATATCCATGCAGTAAATAAAATTTGATATTCTCATACCAAGAATTAGACACCGTTTGCGCACAACTGATATCTTTGTGTTGATTTATAGTTGATGTATTTATTTGACTTTTTGGTTTCTCAACTGAATGAGACACTAATTTACACAGGCCTTGACCTCTAACAATTTGGGTAGGGGATATTTCAAGATCATATTCCTGAAGTGTTGTCATCCAATTTTCCCTTTTCTCACCTAGCTCTTTTTGTACTAACAAATTTCTTACAGTGGGGTAAGGAACAACAACCTTGGTTTTGGATTTCAATAGGTAATACCTGAAGTTTTTCACTGTTTTAAATACAACATATGCTTGTTGATCTACCGCGGGGTAATTAAGTTCTTCTCCTTTAAAAGCAGATCTCATGGAGGCAATGGGCATCTCATTGCTTTCAGTATTTTTCTATGTAAGAACAACAACATAGGATTTGTCAGATGAAAAAGTGTGTAGAGTGAAATCCTGAGAGAAATCGGGGCTCATCAGGGAAGGTGATTCTATCATAGATGATTTTAGGTGCTAAATTTTGCAAATGGGCTAATTTTCCATGGTTTTTCCCAAAACAAGATTCGCCAATTTCCATTTTTTATAAAAATTATTCACCCAAATTCCATAGAATAAAATTATCTTCCCTTAAAAATCGCCAAAATTTTATAGAAACTACATAAAATTCTTAGAAATTTGAATATTTTTACAAAAATATCGCCAAACATTTTTAATTTTGCATATTAAGGACTAGTAAGATTAGCCTAGTTTTCTACATTTTAATATAACTTTCCATCTTTAAAATTATCCCTGGCTTCTATTATGGATTTTCTAATTGAATCGAAGCTTGACTTTCTTGTGGTCCCCATCTGTATAAAACATCCTCTTTAATTAGATTTTGTAGAGGTCTACCCTTTTAGAAAAACTCGGGACAAATCATCTGACAAAATTAATTTTACCCAAAAAAGATTGCATGGCCTTTTTGGAAGAAGGAGGGGGAAGTTTGGCAATGTCTTGGGTTCTTTCATTCCATCTTTAGACATGATAAACCCAAGCAGTTTCCTTTGTTCTACTGCAAAGAATGTTTTTTTGGGATTGAGTGATATGCCGAACTTGCGACATCGTTCTAACACAACCCTAAGGTGAGACATGTGATCTTTCTTGTTTTTTGAAAAGATAGTGACATCATCAAGATAGGCCACAACTGACTGGTTGATGAGGCCACAAAAAACAATGTCCATTGTTCTCTGAAAAGTGGCACCGACATTTATTAGTCCAAAAGAAATTTTTCTGTAGGCGTAAGTGCCCCATGGGGTATGAAAGGTCGTTTTAAGATGGTCTGAAGGAGACATCAGGACCCTGCTATATCCTGAGAAACCATTTAATAAATATAGTATTTTGGAACTAGATACTTGTTGTAGGATTTTTTCCATTGGAGGAACAGGGTAGTTGTCTTTATCAAACGCTCGGTTTAAATTTCAAAAATCGACACAAAGTTGAATTTCTCAACTTTTCTTCCTTACAGGGACTAATTTCGATACCCATTGAGTATGCCTAACTGGAAAAATTATCTTTGCAGTAAGTAATTTATTTATTTCCTTTTTCATGGTAGGTTCCAATTTTGGATGCATTTTCCTCAATTTTTGTTGGAAAGGCCGAGTCTGGGGTTTCATAGGGATTACATGTTGTATGATGTTTGGGTCAAAATTTTTTAGATCATTGTACATCCAAGCAAATACATCTTTAAATTCTTTGAATAATTTTATAAAAGTGAACCTTTCCTGTTCATAACACCCCTTTCCCAGATTAATATTTTGAGGATTATCTCGTGTTCCTAAATTTACATTTTCGTATAGCAAAGAGGAACTTTTAGTTTTGCAATTGACTACCCTTCTAAACTTGTCATGTAGGTCATAAAATTTCTCTAATATGAAAAAATATTTGGGGATAGATTTTACCATCTCGGATGATGATGGAGATCGAGGATCAGATATTACCGTGAAATCTCAGAGATTCTCGTTGTGCATGCCTTCATCAATAACTGCATCCTGGAAGGTGTCTTCCATATGCAAAAAAAATGATGATCTGTTGATCATCATCAAACACTCTCCAGTTTGTGATGTTGTCCGGAATCGATGTCCTGAATAACAGTTTGATAGAGAACACGTTAGGAGAAAGACCTTCAATGGGCAACAATTTAGAAGCAACATTGGCTAGTAAATCAACTTTTGAATTACTCATCCTAGGAATAGAATTTATATTAAGTGCTAGAAATTTGTGCATTAAACCCCATACCTTGGTTTGGTAATTCTTCAGATGTGGTGACAAACAATGTATTGCATTTCTTACCTGCTTGACCATGATTTCTGAATCACCAAATACTACCAAATTTTTCACGTCCATGTCTAGTGCCTTCCTAAGTCCATGTAGAAGTGCTTCATACTCGACTGTGTTGTTAGTACATTCAAACTCTAATCGACAAGTAATAAAAGTTTTATTACCCGTGGGATTGATGAACACACAACCAACACCTGCCCCTTCTTTGGATTTGGATCCATCAAAATACAAGGACCAGATTTGTGCGTCATTAGCAATATTTGGGGTACTTGGCAAAGATGGTTCCTGAGTATAGGCTGTTGCATCAGATTGTTGTTCTGGATCAGTGATAGAGGAAATTTCAGTCATGAAATTATCGAAAAAGGTATTCATTCCCTGTATTTCAATCGAATTTGCAACAATAACAAAAGGATCATTTGGGTTGTTCAGATCTGTCATGATGTACTTGAGGTAACGTTCTCCGTTTATTCTGATCTTGTTGGGCTGTCCATTTTCTGGCAGCCATAAATGAGACCAGTCCGTAGAAAAAAATCCATGTAACTGTTCTGACCAATCTCTTCTTAAAAAAAAAACATAAACTTCAAGAATGTCAACAATGATAATATCAATTACTTGATGAACTTTGGGATTGGATGATAATCTAATCAACACATTTTTAAGTTCACCGATAACTTTAACATTAGTTTGATCTAACTGGATGATTTTTAAATCGGAAGGTTTTACTTCAGCATTAATTTTCTGGAAAACAGATAGAGGCATCACATTTGATGATGCGCCATAATCAACCATACAGTTATGTACATTCCTATTAAAAATTTCAAAAGTTAATAAAAACGAAGGCACATTTTTTTGTGTAGTAACAACAAAATTCCGCTGATTTTTTATTGTTGTTCCTAAAATAGTTTTATCTAAGTTTCCTACAATTTTTTTTTATAAGTCCCTTTTATCTTGGTTTTCAGATGTATTTTTACTTGGGACATTTTAAGCTGTGTTTAAGTCAATTTCTGCTGATTTTTTACTGCTAACATATTTCTTTTTACTATTTTCAGCAATGCTTTGGAGCATTTTCTGTAAAATAAGAGGAAATTTCAGCAATTCAAAAACATAATATTTTCCCTTAATTTTTTTAGATCTTCAATTAAATCATACTCTAAAACTAGGGCAGCTAGGTTTTGTCTTATTTCAGTTTTCTTTGGCTGTTTTGAAAACACATTTTTACTTGTTTCAGGTGAGGGATTGTTTTGTGTTTTACTTCTAGTGTTATAGGGATGGACAGTTTCAAAATTTACTTGAAAGATGTTGTCCGACAAGTGCCGGAAAATGAGAGGAGAGGAATCCTCCTCTTCAGGTGCTTCTTCTTCACCTGTATCATCATGATATTCAGGAGGAGAAAAAACATAATTGTCATGTGCTTCCAATAGTGTTTGTAAAACATACTGTAAACTTTCAAAATTTAGACCTTCTGTGGTCTTCTTGATTTTTAGCTTAAGGAGGCCTAGGGGAATTTCTATTTTCTTCTTAGAATATGAAGTTGTTTTAGGCTCACTACTTAGATTATATTTTAAGCTCAATATGTCTTTCTCGATCTGGCTTGCCTCCTCAAAGGATTCTAATAATGTATTCTTTTTGGACCTTTTAAACCATATGGCTATGTTGTTATGCAAGGCCTTAGTGTAATATGAAACAATCAAGTTTTCTGTCGGCATCAGATCTATAGGGATTTTTTTTTTCAGTGTTAGGAATCTCTCGCTAAAGTCTTTAATTTTTTCTTTAGGATTCATTTTTAAACTAGGGAGTTCCATTACCAAGACTTCTAGAGATTTATCATCTCTGAATTTCTCTAAAAAACAAGTTCCAAACCTCTCCTAAGAGACGATGGTCTGAGGTTGTTGGGAAAAATACCAGGTTGAGGAATTCTCTTCAAAAGTGTAAGGAAATAATCTGCACATGACATCTTTGTGTTCGACACTCCGGAGTCTAATGACTAGCATAAATTTCTTGATGTGATCCTCAGCTGATTGCTTCGAATCTGGATCTAGTTTGGGTAGCCATTTCTCCGGATGTTTAGGTAATGGGTGTTGGGGTCCAAGCACAACCATGACATATTGATCGAGCCAAGGTATGGCAAGATTATTTTGGTTTTCCATGGGATTTAGTGGAGTCGAAGGTTGAGATGGTTTAGATGAAGAACTTCCTTCATCCGAGGATTCACCTCTTGAAGAAGGTTGAGAAGAACCAGGTGGATATGGTGGGATACCATATCCTCCAACACCAAGGATACATGCTTCAATAGGATTGATGATATTATCACCTAAAGTGTTTCTAGGCAGACCAGTTCCTTGATGTTGTTCTTGAATATTCATAAAATCAAGGGGTTGATTAAGTTGTCTACCAGGTTGTCTGATATGGAATAAAGCACTTTGAGTTCTTATGATCGACTCATGAACAATTTCTTGGACGTTAATCCCTTGAGGAACTGGTGTCATTGGTTTGACGGGAATGTTAGGGGTATCGTTTGAGGTAGTAGATGTTTCAAGTGTAATGTTGGTGTCTGAGCGACTACGCGTTATGGCAGGAGAACTATTGTTTGGAGGGGTCTTGAAACCTCTACGTGCCATCAATTAATTTTAGGCCCTTCTTCTAGTTCCATTTGTTGATGGGCACTAATGTTTAAATATTTTAAAACTAACAAAAATTGATTGAAACAATGACACAAAAAACATTCAAAGCTAATTAATGCAATCATCATTTCATTCATATACAAATAATGTTGAATAAAAGAAAGCAATTCATATACTAACCTCTAACTGATCAATTATAAAAATCTTAGTTCTTTCTTCCTGCGTTGTACGATATCCGGTTTGTCTTGTACTAAGAGAAAACCTATGACAGAGAAAAATATAAATCTTCCTGAGGAAATTCAAGGAAGTGTTTCGATGATTGAAGTGAAGTTATAAGAGTAGAATGATCATTGATTAAAAATCCTATGATCTTAAGATAACCAATATCTGAGAACAAAAGAAAACTCAATTCTGAGCATTGATATTATCAATCATTTAACATCAGAAATAAATTCAATAATAATTAAATAATCGATTGATCACACATATATTGAACCGATAGATTATGGAAAACATTCAAATAATTATCGATATGAAATACCATGAGAAGATAAGGCTAAAGCTAAATCAACAGAATGATAATTCATAACATAGAAATAACAGGATAATGTAATGAACTAAGCATTGCACAATTCACACAGGTCTAAAGCCAACAGTGAATTTCTTTCCCATATCAATTCCCAAAATTACATGTCCATACTGTAGTACAGAAAAATTCATTTTTACACTAAGCAACCACCACTATTTACACTTGTCTTGGATTAATAACCTCTTATCATACAAGATAGAGGATAATCCCAAAAAAAAAGTTTTGCTTACAAAAATAGAATAACAAAGGAACACTCCTGTAGGATTTCTTACATCAAAATTAATTACATAAACGACATAGTTTTATCAAACAAAATGAGAAAATACTAAGCTATGCAGTGCATAATCCATGATTTCTTCTCCTTTTGAAAAGCATCATAACTATTGTTTTCCTTAAAATAATAAAACGAAATTGAATTTAGATATCAATGCAAACTAATAGTTACAAATAGATTGGCTACATAATCATGAGATTCTGTAGCTAGTCTTAAATTAACAACAAAATCAAAATAAATCTATCTATTTGATTTTTCCAATAGAATTAAATCAAAGAGAATCAAAACAATTTTTTTATCATTTTGGAGACTAGACAATGAAGCATCTGATAAGTTTTAGTTAATGATAGTGTTGAAATTAGTTGCATTCCTGAAAATCACATTACTATCTCTTTTGAACGTTTTAATTGCTCGATCAGCATTGGATCAAACACATGCCTTTAATTATTCATTTTCCCTTTCAAGCAAGGAGTTTTGAGATACCATATGACTTAATTATGATTGGAGATAAGGTATATCTCTGTAGTAATGTTCAATCCAGTCAAGACTATTTTCACAGTGTACAGGTGCTATGAAAGGCAGAGGTTGAGTGTGTTTTGAAATGGGTGCTTTGGTCTATTCTATAGCTTGCCACAAATCATGGCTTATACCAATGAAGACTTATTGATTTTTTAGGAATGGAGGTAGCTCGAAAATGAAATCATATCGTATTGCTTCAATACCGATTTCATTCCCAAGGCACTGGTTATCTACATCTTCTCAGGAAAAAAATTCATTGATATCATCATCAGACAAGTGATCATTGAGCTCAATCACTGGGATCGAGCTCAGATGATCTTGCTGGCGATTTCTGAGATTTCCTAATATTAACCTGCCTGGCCTCTTGTTTACAAAACTTAAATCCGAATTTCCCTATTCCTTATGTTTACGATTTTTCTTAATAGTCAATTTGTTAAAGAAACCCTGAGTCGGCTCAACACTAGGAGCAGGAGAAACCCTCTCCTTTAACAGATATATAACCTCCTCTAACGATTGTATGGGCACGCAATCATATTGTGTATTTTATCCCACAAGGTTCTTAATAGCAACATAGTTTTGTTCTGAGTTCGAATGGTCTTCATGTGGATCAACAATTTGATTTTCGGTAGTAGGGTTACAAGGAATAGGGTTTGTATTGAAAAGGAGAGGCTATTCTACTCTGTTCTCGGGTAGAGTGAATTTGTTTCTACACAGGAAATCTTCCCAAGTATCCCCGATCTTGGCTAGATGCGACAACAACAAAATTCAAATCAGACCATGGTGGAAAAGGCTAGACAAAGGGTTTAACCTCTGTCTCTGATAAAGCTTAGACATCTTATGCAGGCTCATAAACAGATAGAAAGGCATATTTATCTTGAATCCTAGAAATATCATCAACAAGCGAATGTGATACAAGAAAACTAATCCATATCTACCCTCACAAGTTATGAACTACTTAAGAATTAGAAGCAGGCCGTGCCATTGAGGTTTTATGAGAATAATCTATGTACCTTTAGGACAACATTTCAATTTCGTAGAGGCCATGAGCAGACTCCAAGGCACGCCTTCTAATTTGGCCTTTTTGAACCATATTTCTCCCTCATGTGATAGTCCTATAGCTCGTGCTATGGAATCCTTGGTTACTTGGAGTTGTAGATCCCCAATTTTATCTTTAGAGCCATCAAAAGATTGAGCAAAATCCTGTGCAACTGCTAGGTTATAACCCTCAAACTTTCGTATGAAAATGTCCCAGCCATGTGCCTGTATATCACTTATGGCATCATCATGAGCGAGGAGGGATTACGAGCCATTGGGTTCAATCCTAACCACGGGAGCCATGGGTGTTATCACACATACACAATAAAGGAAACATGAGGGATGTTTCTCTTTCCAATACACAAACAGTAAAGAGAGGTCTGTAAAATTGGAAGAGGCCCGATACCTATGGAATTGGGAGGCTATCATACTTGGTAATGTGATATTTGAGTGACTAAGAACCAAAGGACATGCAGGCTTGTAAACCACTCCGTGAAATGAAAACTAAACCCAAAATATTACCACTTACCTACTCGAATAATGAATTGGAGTCTAAATCATGCAGGACAATATGATGATGTGGAATTGCAAGTACATCGGTCTTGTACCAGGGTAATAGGATTGTGATATGACTTGTAATAGTAAGATGCATATTTCAAATTTTAACCCAAGGTTATACACCATCAAGCATATCAAATATAAAAATCATATAATCAACCATAGATGAGACTCAATTATATCTCCCAAAGTGAATAAATTTGTGGCAATGGATCAATCAATAAGCTTACAAAATTTAATATTTATAACATATAGATGCCCTTTAGGTGTAATCCCTTTAGCAAAAGAACTCAAGAAATCATAAACTATAAAATGATTACCCAAACCATAATTTTGTTCTAATTTCATGTTTGCAGTCATGAAATTAAACAAAAAAAAATGATAGAAAAATGAAACACTCTTAGACTCAGCTAGTCCAATGAATCTCCTCAAAACCAAAATACAGAAACGTTTGTAAGTATAAGGAGGAGGTGGCTACAATTTGTTTTTATCCCTTGGTGATGAATTTTTATTATGATAAAATTTGATAGAATTGTTGGCTACCAACACTATTGTAAATCTTAACATTTCTTCAGTTCTATATCAACTTGTTTATCTTTCATAATTTTATGGTTTTATGAAGCATTGACATCATATGGTACTTGCAAATTGCCTTTCTTTTCTATTTTTTGTCTTGTTCTGGGATGGTAGACATAATTTATCCTTTTCTCCATCTTAGTAAAACTTTGGAACTTTTGATGAGGGTGACCTGTGAGAGAGGTGATAATTTATTATAGCTTTTACCTTAGCCTTATCAAACCCCTAGGTCTCTGGGGATGTCTCCCCTGGGGTACTGTGATATACTCCTAAATAGAAAGAGGTTTCCTATTAAGGTGACAATGATAGGTCATCCTCCTTGTTACGCCAATTCAATATCCACTTGCCTTTGGCTTTGGGAAAGTACAAATTGTGCGATAACATTTTTGGTGCCATTACCGAGGAACACTGAGTCAATTTTCCTCGAATGACACTTTTTCGGTAAGCCTTTATCCAAAGCCTTTACTTCACAAAGATTACCTGGAGACTCCACTGAGGGTGATTCCCTCTTTTCTCTTTGATGATCCCTATAGGTATTATCTGGAGAGTCCATTGATGACAAAGCCAACCATGGCTTCTCAATGGGACCCAAGAAATTTTAAACCCTTGGATATGAGTAAAATTTTGGGTTATCCTTGAAAAATGCCTCTGAGGTATGAAAAATGGCTCCCTAGATTCACTGGTAATGATGGGGTTATAGCCAAAAATCACATTGGTAATTTTTGGGCTTTCTTTCAACTCCACCCTCTCAATGATGACATTGAATATTTGGCGATGAAAATTTTCTTTGCCACTCTTCATGGTAATGCTAGGAAATGGTATGATGGTATCCCTGATGCCAGCATTACATATATGGACCAATGAGAAGAAACCTTTCTCAAAATATGGAACATTAAAATAGAAGATATCCACATGATGATTAAAAAAATTGAACACATGAAACAAACTCAGAATGAGACTGTCAGAAAATTCACTACTAGGCTCGAGAATTTGCTACACCAAATTCCTAGAAGCCATCACCCTAAAGACAAGTACCTCACTAACCTCTATACCAATGCACTCTCATTGCATTTAGGGTTTCCCCTTAGTAAAAAGAGGCCAAGAAAAATCCAAGAAACATATCACATGCCTATACAAATCGAGGCAAATGTCTCCTTATTCAAGAAAGAACACCTTTTTACTTCAGAAACTAAAATTGATAACCTGAAAGGTACCCAAGATATTATTAGTCTGGAGAGATTAGCTTCCCTTGATATCTTTCAAAGAATGGAACAAGTCATCAACCAATAGGTGGTTGAGGAGAAGGATCCTAATGAGGGCTTCCAATCCCATGAAGAAGAGAAAGAAATTACTCATGCTTCTACCAAGGATAATGAATACATGGTTGAAGAGCGAGAGCCTGAATATATCAAACATGATGATGAAGTATTGATGTGTGCCCCTCCCTCTAATGAAGCCATCCAAGAACCTATTCCTCCTGCACAAGAATAAGAGGATGATGTTAGTCACTTTCCTTTTCAATTTTTTTATGATACCTTATTCTATGATTCAGAAGTGGAAGAAGAAAGGGAATATTTGGACAAGACAAATCCTCCTTATTATGAAGTTGAATATGTAGAGACAAGTCATGAGGATGAAACAATGATACATGCTCTTTCATTTAATGAAGTTGTCCAAATCCTTGAAGCTCCTACACAAGAAAAAGTAAACACGATAAGTTATTTTCCTTTCCAAGAGTCCGATGATGATTTATTTTATGATTTGGAAAGTGAAAAAGTGTTAGAGGATCTGTTAAGCCCTAATATTGGCTCATTACCCATTAATTGGGGCATATTAGATTAGTAATGCTATTTTATTTATGTCGGCTTTAGGCCATTAGTTGTAATTTAGATTAGTAATGTTATTTT
>SNQJ01S0205906.1:0-16425 GCA_010110895.2 Picea sitchensis | reverse complement strand
TGACTTTAGTTATGAATTTTGTGTATATGAGTTATTGATATTATCTTTGTCAGTGGATGCAAGCATGGTAAGACTTGTTAATCCAACTCACATATGGATTAAAGGAGTCATACATAGGTATCATATGGATGAGGGAGAGGTGCCACATCGTCTGTGTCACAACTTAATAGCACTCCCAATGTGACCTAAATTGAAGGTTAATGACTACCTTGTTCTGAGAGGTTCACAATGCGTGAGGGTAGACTGAGACAATCGCTCATGAATATTTCTGAGGGGGTGCTCAATGAGGCATATTCCTTATTCATCAGTATGCCCTTAGTCTCACACAAGGTCGACAAGTATAGTATCGACTCCAAGGGTTAGACAACTTCCAAACTAGTCAACAACGAGTAGCACCCTTGGAGCATGGAGGTGTGTCTTGAAGTGCATGCCACATAAATAAATTAATGAGTTAGTAAAATATAGAATACCTTAAAGACTCAAACATTTACCTAGAACTAATAGAAAAAATAACTTGAAATTATATAAATTTATATTAATTTAGAAAAAGAACATGAAAAAAAAATAGATCTAAATTTTTATGCCTTAACAAATTATAAAATTTGGGTAAGTGGAATTTTGGACTAACTAAAACTAGAAAAGTGCGAATAAGAATTAAATTTAGGCAAGTGCACAATGTGTAAATAAATTTTAAATTAAAATAAAATCAATTCATGAAAAAATGTGTACTCAACATGAACCTAGACTATAAAGCCTAACTAGAAGAAAAGTCTTAATCAAAACCCAATTGTAAATTAGTTAGGAAAAGAAGGCAGGCACACTTCTCAAGTAACGATGAAATTTAGAAAACAAGAGTGAGGGTACGAGAGTAAACGCGGCGGAAAGTAGGGAAATAGTTGAAATTTATTAAATTAAATAATTCCTCCGGAAAGTAGGGAAATAGTTGAAATTTATTAAATTAAATAATTCCTCCATTGCATGAGTGGAATCGTTTTTTTGTGGACTGGACCTTAGAGCTAACATATAAATAGGATGGCGAGGAACAAACATTTCACATGTCGAATTCTCGTCTATTGCTCTGTAGTTCTGTTGCAGAGACGTATCTTAGAGTAGTTCTCTCTGCACATAATCTACATAGACGTATCTTAGAGTAGTGCTTTTATTTTGATCATCATATTGGATCCAAATAGAGAAGCTTCCTCAAGTAAATTACTTCAATAATGAAGATCTGTGCTATGATTATTCTATTGTTGATTACAGCCGCGTTAGGTGAAGCTGCTCGGATTTTCGGCTTCAAGCCATTCTGTCCGAATAGCGATTCTCAGGTTAAAGCTACTCCTGCAAGTAGTTATCCATCAGTCGAGGAAAGGACTCCAGAGAAGGCAGTCCTAGAGCTGAACGAATGTTTTAGCAGAAGAGAGAACCTTGAAAAGAATCCCGCGGATAAGTTGAAGCCGAACGTATCTTCAAAATCGAAGGATTCAGCTCAGCGTTCTCATGAAATTCTTCAGGCAATCCTTGCTTCTCGAAAATTTGATGTTGTTGAACATCCAGACGAGAAATATGCTGTAGGTCACAGCCCTAGGATTGGTCACGACAACCCGCCTTCACCTGGCACCAAATGACATAAGCTGGCTAAGCCGTTGATAATATTCAGAAAGGAAATCTTTTGTAATAAGCCATTCTATTGCTTGCCAAACATGCTTCTATTGTCTTTAATATTATACTATGTATTGTGCAGTTAACAGTTGAAAGTCAGAATAAACTATTTTACATGATACCTATTGCTTTGGATGTAAACGTTTCCTTCTTGGTACATGGTACTTTTTAGTGATCTCTAAAACGATAGAGTAACATAGGTCATAACAGAAAGCGATTCAAAATCATGAGTTCAACATATGGTGGAAGCTTATACTAATCTAAAATATCTAATAGGGAATCTTTTGTTTTTCAGTCCTTTCAATCGAAGCATTTGAAATCGAGGTTTTAAATTTTAGTATGTGCTTTAAGATGACCAGTTTTTTTTGAATTTTAGTATGTGCTTTTAAAATAAAATAAAAGAATCTTAATATAAACCTTTATGGAAAATCTTTTTCTTAACTTAAAAAAATCAAAACTTTGCTTATCCACAAAAAAATACCAAAATCTAAAATATATTGTGTTTCAATACAGATGTAAACTCATTTCCAATACTCAGATTATCATATAATTGAGCTATGAAGAAAAATATCATAATTTGATATTGAATAAATATCTATGAAAAATATATCATTATTATGTTAGTTAGGTGGCCTGCTATCACTTTATTCACGGGTTCTCTCCATTGATAAATATTTCAATGTCACCAAAATCAAGTAATCTATGAGAAAGATTGATTGTAGTTTTGTAGGAGACCCTTATGCAAATTCGACTTTCAATACTGAGATTTCAACCTATCTTCGTCTATTTTAAAGAGACAACACTTTAGGCGCATTTGCAAGCAAAACGATGATGTAGTGAATTTCAAGAAAAATCATAGCTAGTTCGTCTGGAGTCTTTACATATACATGTGTTATTATGTTCATAGATATTTTAGGGGTTAAATTCTCTATTTAATTTTCTTCATATTTTTTCTAAAAATTATTAACCAATTTCATTTTTTCTAAAACTATTTGTCCAATTTCCATAGAATGTAAAATTATTTTGCCTTTAAAATTTTATATACACTATCTATAAAATCCTTATGTAAATTTGAATATATTTTTATACTAAAGCACAATGGGCTAACTCCTTCAAGGAACGCCGAAGGTTTATTGATGGTAAAACCTTTACTGTAGTTAAAAAAGGCCCTAATTAGAACAATAAAAATACGAGGCCCACCAAAATCCATGGTGTAGGCTCACTAAAATCTATAGGGCAAGTTGGAAATTCAAATTTGGCTTGCAATACCTTATTAAAATAAAATTGAAAATTAAACTTTACAATTTACCCTTAATATCATAAATATTAGCCATGAAGGCCATGCACGAAGTCTACTTCTTCTTCATACACATCAATGGTTGGTTCTGTGGCAAGGGGATCATGAAGTTTTGTAGGCTCTCCCTTTGTTCCTAATCTCGGCAAGGGAATGACTCGGACTGCTTAAACTAGTGATTTTGGTTCGAGATCCACTGTTGGTGCTTCTCGATCTATAAGGTCAACCACCTTATTTTTTCTCTCCTCTATTGGATTTACAATTGACATGCATGAAGGCCGAAATGATATATAGGAATAATGATAGTGCCTTTCTAGACATGGAAAGGCAAATATAAACCCTAATGTCTCCTTTATTGGATTTACAATTTGCATGCATGAAGGTCAAAATCCTATATGATATATAGGAACAATGATATGCCTTTCTAAGACAAACCCTAAAATTCAACAAGCAAATAATGCAACCAACGGAGCTACTACATATAAATAAATAAATATTGAAAACTCATAAAGAAACCATACTGAGGACTGAACTTTCAAGACTAGGAATATCTCACAATTTGTAGGGAAATCAAGGTTGAACAATTGTAAATTCCTCTTGTACATGACACTCCCTCAATAGATAACTATTTGTCTCAACTAGTAGGAGTAATTCCTCATATGTTGATCGCTGCGATAATTCTTACCTTCACTATTCTAAAAACACTATGAACACAATATGTGCATTCATTCCAATGGAATTGGAAGCCGACAAACTAAACGATGTGCACAGAAAAAATGTTCACAAGTGTTACACACTCACAACCTCAATCAATATTCTCAATTTGTCTCACACTCTGCCAACTAATGGAATATGAAATGGTCTTTGCTAAGTGAATAGAAGCAGGGTAATTGGCAAGAAGCCTATTAATCACGCCACTAATCAGAAACACCCAATTCAATCGCAACCATCAATTAAACAGTGACGACGAAGATTATCGTGTCGTTCAATGTGGAGCATACACATAATATTTTTAATAAAAAAGAATTTGAAAATCGCAAACATAGCAAACCGTGGATGGTGAAAGCTGAAAGGTTTAGGCTGGTCTAGAAAATGAAATCTGGATTAGTATCTGTCCACTCGTAGTAAAATCTTAATATTTGTTAATCACTGAGATGTGGAAATCAATTAGCCACCATAGTAAAATTTTAAATATGATCAAGTAAAAGTAAAAAAAATAACACGTAAATGGATGTGTTTATAATAGTGAGGAAGTTAGTGGTTGTTCCACAACCATTGATCTATTTGGAGGACTAAGAATATTTCATCAATATTTAATCTTTGTCCATACAAAACCGACAGCACTAAAACCTGCTAAATGTGCCCTTCCATTGTTTGTGGGTGTACTTTCATGCACTAAGGACTATTAAGATTAACACATGTTCCTACATTTTAGTATAATTCTGCATCCTTAAAATCATGGGTGGTCGTGCTATAGGAAGAAAGCACACATATCATTTAAGTTTTTTAACTCATTGTTCACATACACCCCAAACTTCTTCTTAAAACAATTTTTTCAATACTTATCATTTGAAATACATCCCAATAACAAGGTACCATTTGCTATCAATATATTTGATTGTTACGAGTTCCATATTTTAAAATGTTTGTTCATACAAATCAAAGTAATTTGTTTAATGTGGACATATTGTCTCAATTTGATGATGGCATGTTATCAATAATTGTGACAATTGTTTTACATTTTGTTTATCATGAACCTTTATGTTGTCTCATTTTTTATAATGATAGGTTCATTGATCTGAAAGAGTAAAATCAATTATTTTTATATAGTATTGTAAAATGTTATGGTGTTGAATAAATATATGGATGATTTACATTATTATAATAAACATATGTGTAATCATCTAATATATTTGTTCAAATGGTGAAATATTAATGCAATGTTTATATCCAAATGCATTAATCAAAATATAAAATTGGATATTACTATAAACAATTATTTTTTTATATCTCAATAATTGAAATCTTATTAAAGACAAAAAAAGAATGAAGAAGCTACATTTGCACTGAAAAAAAATAAATCAACCAAATAATTTCATTAAAACATATCTCTTTGTTTTATTCATTGATACACACACATGTGTTTCAATCAATCATATGCACTAGTACATGTTTAACATATGAGGACAAGTATTGCCCAAGATTATAGCATAGAGCAATGTTCCTTACATATATGTATGCACCGATGCTTTTAGAATATATAGCACTATCGATGCTATTTATAAAATAAAAGAACCAATGTGAAGAATGTGTATTAATGTGCTCTTAATTAGTGAAGATTGAACTTTTATATAGGTTCTTAACCATATAGATCCCATTCTTACTTGATAGTATATAATAAGCATCGATGTCTCTTAAACACTGGTGCAAAGGTGTGCCAATTTATAAGATGCACATTGTTTAAATATCGTGCACTAAAACATCCAACCACTAGATATAGTCTCCACTTTCACTAGAGAAGGTTTTCGTAGAAGTGTTTTTTATAATTTGATGCAATCTTGTAACATTAAGTTCTATACTAATTGATGATTTCCTTGTAATAATTTTGATTTGCTTCAAACAATCAAGTCACAAGAATGCTCTGAAATATGTATGGAGCCGCAAGACCAAGAGAAATGTGTGCCTATTGATGGGTGAACTCGGTTGTGTTGGAATTAGTTTTGCATCTAACTCACTATAAAGAGAAGTTATTGGAAGAATTTAAGTGAAGTAAGCACAAGTTGGTCAAACCACCATGTCTAAAGCAATGGGGCAAGACTCTTAGGGGCAAGACTCTTAGGTTTGTGATAGAACTAATACTCTATGAATCAATTAACTTATAATAGGTACAAATTTTCAACTTGTTTTGGAGGAAACAAAATCATTAATAAAATATCCATCTTAACATATCTTAACATTGGATTTATCATGCTCGGAGATAAATCATGTTATGAGCCAAAGTCCTGAATACCACAACAGCACTCAAATATATATGAATACAATGACCACAAATGATATATGGAACAATATAGAAACCACCACTTTGATTATATCAAACCTTTGAGATAGGGCAACACCATGTAGAATGGATCCCATTATGGAAGAGATCCTCTCATGCTCACTTTCTCTCTCGAGGGGATATCCCTCCTATTGAGCTACCACTAAAAATACAACACTTTTCTTCATGTCCCATTACATTGTTTGAACCCCTTTATATAATGCTACTCATCACCTAAGAACATTCTCTACAAGAGAAATCTTCTAGAAGTAGAACCTTTAAGAAGTCCTCTTACATTTATTATATCTTACTACCATAGTGGGCCTATTTAGTAATATAATGGACCTAGTCCACCTTTACATTCAATGGCCTCCACTATTATCACTATGGACCCTCTAGGCCCCAACTACCTCTCTAGCTACCTAACACATCAAATCTCTTACATGTTGAAATCTTTCCTAAAACTTTTACAATAAAAAAATTACCCATTAAATAATCTAAAAATTAACAATAATTAAAATAAATAAAATTCATAGCCCTTTAATTTACCTTTGATTATACGTAGTCCTCTTATTACCATATAAACATGCTTAAAAGAATTCCTAATACATGGATAAACCACAAATGCCTAGGAAGTAGGATCTAGCACATAAAGAAAATATGATCTTAATGTTAGTGGCTCTCCTCTTATCTACGCCAATGTCAATGATTGAGAACATGTGACACGGAGAAACATGCCAAGATCTTAATATTTTTTGCATGAGAATTTTTAGTTTTCTTACCATTCATTTGCAATCCACCACCTAAAAGGTAAGAGATAGCTTGACTATCAAGTAAGAGATACATGACTATCACATAGAAACTCTTAATAGAATCAAGAAGAAATACAAAAGACAATGTTAGAATAACAATAGTGGTTATATCCTTATTTTGAGTAGATGCTCTTTAAATAACACTCGGTAGGTTCTTGCCAAGAAAGAAAGGTATATTTTTTAAACAAATAGAATTCTTAATATAAAATTCTACTTAAAAGACGCTAGCATGTTACACATCCCCATCGAAATCTGCTTTAATAGAGATTGACCCCAAAAGTCGTTTAGCCATCGCTATGGTAATAGTCGCATAAATGAATAGCCCTAAAGAGACGTTGACATGCCTATGTCGAATCTAGTTGAGATAATGGATAACTTTACTTTAAGTCATGGAGTGGATTGTTTAATGAAATTTAGGGAGGGTGAAATTAAAATAATGAAATTAATAGTTAATGGAAAAGGTGTTGCCTAAGCTTCCAACTTTAACTCTTTCACATGATAAACAACATATATATATATTTATTCATAAATATTTATACATATAAAATAACTTCATTTTCTAATAATTTCACCATATATTTTAATTATCTCTTAAAATAGATAGATAGATTTAGTGGACCTAATCGAAGAACAAATTAATTGAATTTATTCGTCGGCACATGTTTAACACCTTTGATTAATTATTACTTGACATAATTATGAATTCATCGGTGAAGGATTAAGTTGACCCCAACCAAAGTGTAATTCATTTCTCCGAGACCAGTAGCAAAGGCAACATATCTCGTTTTCAAATGAAATATGCAATAAGAGATTTTCCAATAACATAATTGGCATCATGGCAACTTTGATTAAAAAAAAAAAAAATAGTGCTTTGATCAGAGAGAAAGTAGCATCTAGATGACACCTCCATATCCATTCATGCACCGTGAAAGGAGTTAGTAAGAAATTGATCGGACGACATTGCTACCACAAGTCCCATTCTTCATAATAATCATGTAGGCTAATTAAGGAAGAGACTTGCACGAGGTGAAGGAAGAAATATCGATATGCCACTTTCAGAGATGGTAGATTAGGGGGTAAATGCATTGTTGATCCATCAATGAACAACAATTTTTTTTCTTGTTTTATCTATAGAATCCACATCTTGACAAAATATTTTGAATGCTTTGATCATGGTTAATAGAAGAAGATCATGCTTCTCTGCATCTGCAAACTCATTATTCCATGTTATAAGATAGCAATTGCATAGAATATGAAAAATTCAGGACTAAACAAGAAGCTAACATCAATTGACATCTTGCTTTGGCCGGATTTACCAACAAAGCACTCAACCATGGAGAGAAATAGAAGGCTCACAAAAGGATCAAGTTGGATCGAAAGGAAAAAAATGGTTAGTCATTACTTCTACTATCTAGAATCGTCTTCGCATTGTAAAATATATGAACAACAAAGTATACATGTGATTGACCATGACAAATAATCAATACTTACAATAGAAATATAAATAGCTATAGATATCCCACTTCTCACTATTCTTCCATAGAAATAGTTGTAGCCATAGCTAACTCACACAATACTTTGTGTGCTTCCTCAAAGAGCCACACTAACTATGTTTTCCTCCTGAAACAATTACACTAATAAAACAAAAAAAAAGAGATCAAGACGAGAGGTCAGGGAGACAATAGCTTATGCCATTTTCTGGTGGGATACATAACTTCTTGAATAGGTATGGTAGTCCACACACAACCTTCCATTGTACTTTTGTTGATGTATCAAATTTTGTGTCAAAGTTGTGATGAAGAGACAGCAAGTGAAATAAGTTGTTGTGATGCCCAAGCAATTACAACCTGAAGATTTTGATCATTCTTGGTGCCTCTAGTAATGATTTAACATCTTAATCATTGTTGGGGCCTTTAATAAGTATTTAGCATTTTTCCGAGCAAGCAAAGCCACCAACTAGGTTGACTCAAGAGGATGAATGAAAACCCTAATACATTTTATGGGACATGAGACTGATTGAGGGACAAAACTAGTCTAAAGATGCACAGGGTCTCTCGAAAGAAAAGGTAAGTAAGGAGTACGATGCAAGAGGGTCTTTCACTAAAAGCACAAGTAGGTAAGGAGTACGAACTACATGACGATCCAGGTTTGAAGTAAATATAAACTTGTTTAGACAAAGTGGACTTCAAACACTAGAAAATTATCATCCATATAGGGTGAACACTTTGGTGATTAACATCCTTGAACTAAATATTAAAGAAAGAAAATTAAAGAGTAGACATTTGATGCCATGAACTAATGTTAACATGCAAGTCTAGAATTAATCCACATATAAATACATGAATCATTTCCTAACTTTTAAATCCAATGTTTTCCTCTCACCTCAATACGAGGTCAAAGGTGTTGTTTGAACATTCTATGTTTGCCCATTTTCGTCGAAATCCGACAACATAAATATCCCTAAAAAATCCTGTTTCTATTGTCTAAATTCTGCATTTCCTTTTGAATGCATAAATGGATTCATCATGTTGAAAACCTTTGAGAATTTGGATTATAATAAACTTAGCGACAAATTCTTCACCCAAATATACATATGCAACAATTTTCTCCCTCAATTTTGGGGAAAAATTAAACAAAAATATGGTCCCTAAAAAACATAGAACTAGACTACTTAATAAGGAAAAATAAGAGGGAAAAAATATTGATTGAAAGTCTTCGAATGTTGATTGGACGAGAGAAAGTGTCTTATATATTTTTAAAGAAAAGCTTAGAATAAAATTTAATGAATGCATCCATTCACTTTGCGTCTAGACTAATAAAATACACCCATATCCTCATATATTATTTTGAGGGATATTTATAAAATTAACCATAACTCTCACAGGTCTAGATATGAATTTATGAAGTTATATCTTCAGTGAAAGTTTGTGTTTAAAATGCTAATAATGTTATTTTATAGACATCATGATATATATATATATATATATATATATATATATACTATGAGTATCTTGTTGAAACATTGATCTAGGTGGATATCGGTGACCACCCCTCCTATTCCAACTAGATCACATACATATGTCATCTTGGCGCTTCAATTTTTATCTTGGCAAATATTTTTCTAGCTTTTCGTGTCCCAAAATTCTGGGGCCATTTGAGGTCTCCAACCCAAGTTTTTTGGACCGGCCACCACAATCACACTATAGACAAATTCTAATAGTGATATGATAATGTGTAGTAATTAGATAGACATTTCCAATGGGCTATCGCGCACCTAAAACAAATATCGTGATACAAAGTTACAACCCTATTGATGTACGAACTTATCCCAATGTGGTCCACATGAATTTGGTGTTTCATCTCTAGGGTTAGGTTTTGGATGTCTAGGGTTTTGGCATTAATGTTTGATATAAACAAAGTCTTGGATCCTCATTGTACTCATCTTCTTTGCAAATGAGTGTAGCTGTCACATATCTTCTCATAGATAATCCACCACTATTCTAGAAAGCTTGTTTGAATCTGTATTTTATAGTTTTGACATATTTCTTTAATAACAGAAGCTTCAAGTGTTTTATTGTATCTTTTGTGTTGATAATATATATATGTATTCATTCCATTGTGCTCACAAAACCTAGATCAATGGTATGAGAGTGGTCTACTCCTTTTCATTCTTAATGCATGACGTCCCTGAGGAGGTTAGGGTACAAAAAGTTGCATCTCGAGATTGTTTCTCTTGAGGACAAGAGCTCTTTCCCACCTAAGCACCTCCATGGTAGAAGAAAATAATTTCATTAGGACATGAGATCTTTTCAAACTGCTCGAGGAATCCCTCTTGCAAAATAGAACAAGATGATGGATAGTTTTGTACAAATACTTCAACAACTACCAACAGAAACACATCTTCCTCGAGCGGAGGTGACTCCCCCTCCAAGGTACAAATCAAATTTGGTATCCCTATATTTAAAGTTCAGATGGATTTGGATGTTGTATCAAATGGTTGAATATGCTAGAAGGGTATTTTTCTATCCTTAACTTTTCCAATAGAGAAAATATCACATTTTCTCTCCTCAAAGCCATCCCCATGTCAAAGATTTGGTGGGAAACTTTTCCGAGAAAGAGTGGTAGAGGAACCCCTCATTATTTACAATGCGACTCGCTTGGGATCCCTTCAAGGATGCTATTAAGGAAAAGTACTACCATGTTGGGGTTATGATGACCTATATACAAGATGGACCACATCATGGAAGGAAAGAGACCAAACAACACTGCATTTCATAAATATCTATACCCAGCCCAAGTTAGATAAAAAATATTCTGAGCGACATCCGTGCTCAAGTATCACATTTATTTGCATAGATACATCTAGGAATAAACAAATTTTATGGAAATATCTTCCTTGGCCTATCTATATGTTGTCAAATTGAGAAAAAAGATTAAACAAAAGATGCGGCAGTTTGGGTCACCCCTCACAGTGAAAGTGGGTCAAGGGAAACCCCAACCCACAAAAAAAGGGCATAGAAAATATGGATAACCTCGGGACAACTAGTCCAAGATGAAAACATGAGGTAGTCCCACCTACTTCCATTTCCTTGATTCTTCCAAACAGCGTGGAAGGTAACCCCAAACCGAAAGTTTGTCTTATTCTTGATTCACTCTAAAAGTGAGTGGAAGGTTGCAACCACATCCATGGCCTCTACAACCGATATCTCCACGCTAAAGAAGCAAGTGGATATATCGTGGAAAAATACAAGGACATATTCTCCTCACCCACCGGGTAAATTCCTCTACACTATTAGATGAGGCATTAAATTGATCTGACCCATGACACACCACTACCCAATTGGCTAGTATATCGCTGCTCTCTATTAAAAAACAAGGATATCAAGCATCAAATAGAGTGAACTATCCGCAAGCGTGTCCAACCAATCTCACCACCGTAGGAATCCCAATCGCTCTTGTGAAGAATAATACACGACTCGACGAATCAAAGAGATCGACATTTCAGTCCCTAAGTAAAATCACGGGGCCACTTAACCGGGATACTCCAATTCCCCGGAATCGACATGATCTCGCTGACCGCCCATTGGGGCCAACATTTATGTAATATTGATTTAAGTCTAGCTAAGATCATATCCCAATAGAGAAGACATATGTATGTAAAATTTACTTCAAGTCCAATGGTATTTTTGAATGGTTTTGTAACATCCAGTTCCACTTATCACAATTTTATAACATTGTTTATTCTTGAGGACACTTGCTTTAAGTGATCCGCTAAACATGGTACACAGATTACCTGCTTTGGTTTATCAGGTTGTGTTATGTTGTGTATGGAAACTTGATATGTTATTTTAATGATGTATAACATCGGGATAGGTATTATGATGAGGTTTCTTTAGTGGGAAAGAAACATGGCATGATGAGGATGTTGATGGCATCGGCATACATCCTTGGAGTCCATATTGAGTCACGAAGTGGACCATTTATTTTGGTTATGAGTATTTGATTTATCATGCATGTGTTATATGATGACTTTAGTTATGAATTTTGTGTATATGAGTTATTGATATTACCTTTGTCAGTGGATGCATGCATGGTGAAGTTTGTTAATCCAACTCACATATGGATTAAAGGAGTCATACATAGGTATCATATGGATGAGGGAGAGGATGCCATCAAGTTCCCAGGTCACAACTTAATAGCACCCCAATGTGACCTAAACCTAAGGTTAACACCACCTTGTTCCTCGAGAGGTTCTTGATGTGGGAGGCTGCATCAGGACAACGCTTCATGAATATTTCCTGAGGGGGTGCCCAATAAGGCGTATTCCTTATTTCTCAGTAATCCCCTAGTCTCACACAAGGTCGACAAGTATAGTATCAACTCCAAGCGTTAGACAACTTCAAAACTAGTCAACTAATTTAGTGGCACCCTTGTAGCATGGAGGTGTGTCTTGAAGTGCATGCCACATAAATAAATTAATGAGTTAGTAAAATATAGAATACCTTAGAGACTCAAACATTTACCTAGAACTAATAGAAAAAATAACTTGAAATTATATAAATTTATACACTTTAGAAAGAACATGAGAAAAAATAGATCTAAATTTTATGCCTAAACAAATTATAAAATTTGGATAAGGGAAATTTTGGACTAATTAAAACTAGAAAAGAGAGAATAAGAAATAAATTTAGGCATGTGCACAATGTGTGAATAAATTTTAAATTAAAATAAAAATCAATTCATGAGAAAATGTGTACTCAACATGAACCTAGACTATAAAGCGTAACTACCTAGACTATAAAGCCTAACTAGAAGAAAAGTTTTAATCAAAGCCCAACTGTAAATTAGTTAGGAAAAGAAGGCAGGCACACTTCTCAAGTAACGATGAAATTTAGAAAACAAACGCGGCGTAAAGTAGGGAAATAGTTGAAATTTATTAAATTAAATAATTCCTCCATTGCATGAGTGGAATCCTTTTTTTGTGGACTGGACTTTAGAGCTAACATATAAATAGGATGGCGAGGAACAAACATTTCACCAGTCGAATTCTCGTCTATTGCTCTGTAGTTCTGTTGCAGAGACGTATCTTAGAGTAGTGCTCTCTGCACATAATCTACATAGACGTATCTTAGAGTAGTGCTTTTATTTTGATAATCATATTGGATCCAAATAGAGAAGCTTCCTCAAGTAAATTACTTCAATAATGAAGATCTGTGCTATGATTATTCTATTGTTGATTACAGCCGCGTTAGGTGAAGCTGCTCGGATTTTCGGCTTCAAGCCATTCTGTCCGAATAGCGATTCTCAGGTTAAAGCTACTCCTGCAAGTAGTTATCCATCAGTCGAGGAAAGGACTCCAGAGAAGGCCGTCCTGGAGCTGAACGAATGTTTTAGCAGAAGAGAGAACCTTGAAAAGCATCCTGAGGATAAGTTGAAGCCGAACGTATCCTCAAAATCGAAGGATTCAGATCGGCGTTCTCATGAAATTCTTCAGGCAATCCTTGCTTCTCGAAAATTTGATGTGGTTGAACATCCATACGAGAAATATGCTGTAGGTCACAGCCCTAGGATTGGTCACGATAACCCGCCTTCACCTGGCACTAAATGATAGGATTTTTTATAATGATAGGTTCATTGGTCTGAAAGAGTAAAATCAATTATTTTTATATAGTATTGTAAAATGTTATGGTGTTTAATAAATATATGACTGATTTACATTATTATAATAAACATATGTGTAATCATCTAATAGATTTTTTCAAATCCTCTAATATTAATGCAATGTTTATATCCAAATGCATTAATCAAAATATAAAATTGGATATTACTATAACAAATTATTTTTATCTCAATAATTGAAATCTTATTAAAGAAAAAAGAAGAATCAAGAAGCTACACCACATTCTTGAAAAAATTAAATCAAACTAAAATAATTTTGGCATTAAAACATATCTCTTTGTTTTATTCATTGATACACACGCATGTGTTTCATTCAATCATATGCACTAGTACATGTTTAACATATGAGGACAAGTATTGCACAAGATTATAGCATAGAGCAATGCTCCTTACATATATGTATGCACCGATGATTTTAGAATATATAGCAATATCGATGCTATTTATAAAATAAAAGAACAAATGTGATGAATGTGTATTAATGTGCTCTTAATTAGTAAAGATTGGACTTTTATATAGGTTCTTAACCATATAGAGCCCATTATTACTTGATAGTATATAATAAGCATCGATGTCTCTTAAACAGTGGTGCAAAGGTGTGCCAATTTATAAGATGCACATTGTTTAAATATCGTGCACTAAAACATCCAACCACTAGATATAGTCTCCACTTTCATTAGCGAAGGTTTTCGTAGAAGTGTTTTTTATAATTTGATGCAATCTTGTAACATTAAAAGCCTCTACTAATTGATGATTTCATTGTAATCATTTTGATTTCCTTCAAACAATCAAGTCACAAGAATGATCTGAAATATGTATGGAGCTGCAAGACCAAGAGAAATGTGTGCCTATTGATGGGTGAACTGGGTTGTGTTGGAATTAGTTTTGAATCTAACTCACTATAAAGAGAAGTTATGGGAAGAATTTAAGTGAATAGGTGTAGTCGGGTTGTAGTAAGCACGAGTTGGTCAAACCAGTATGTCTAAAGCAATGTAGTGTTGCATGATTGGAGATGACAAAAAAAAAAATTGGGCAAGACTCTTAGGTTTGTGATAGAACTAATACTCTATGAATCAATTAACTTATAATAAGTACAAATTTTCAACTTGTTTTGGAGGAAACAAAATCATTAATAAAATATCCATCTTAAGATATCTTAAGATTGGATTTATTATGCTCGGAGATAAATCATGTTATGAGCCAAAGTCCTGAATACAAAATACAACAAGCATCAAAGATAACAAGCACTAAAGATATATGAATACAATCACCACAAATGATATATGAAACAATATAGAAACCACCACTCGATTATATCAACCCTTTGAGATAGGGAAACACCATAGAATGGATCCCTGACATGGAAGAGATCCTCATGTTCACTTTCTCTTCGAGGGGACATCCTCCCATTGAGCTACCACTCAAATATTTTCTCACATTTCCCATTACATTGCTTTGAACCCCTTTATATAATGCTACTATCAATTCAAGAACATTCTAGAAGAGAAATTCTAGAAGTAGAACCTTTTAAGAAGTCCCTTACATTTATTATATCTTACTACCATAGTGGGACTTATTTAGAATATAGTGGACCTAGTCCACCTTACATTCAATGACATCCACTATCACTATGGACCATCTAGGCCCCAACTACCTCTCTAGCTACCTAACACATCAAATCTCTTAAATGTTGAAATCTTTCCTAAAACTTTTACAATAAAAAAAAATTACCCATTAAATAATCTAAAAAAAATTAACAATAATTAAAATAAATAAAATTCATAGCCTTTCAATTTACCTTTGATTATACATAGTCCTCTTATTACCATATAAACATGCTTAAAAGAATTCCTAATACATGGATAAACCGCAAATGCCTAGGAAGTAGGATCTAGCACATAAATAAAAGATGATCTTAATGTTAGTGGCTCTCCTCTTATCTACGCCAATGTCAATGATTGAGAACATGTGACAGAGAGAAACATGACAAGATCTTAATATTTTTTTGCATGAGAATTTTTAGTTTTCTTACCATTCATTTGCAATCCACCACGCAAAAGGTGAAAGATAGCTTGACTATCAAGTAAGAGATACATGACTATCACATAGAAACTCTTAATAGAATCAAGAAGAAATACAAAAGACAATGTTAGAATAACAATAGCGGTTACATCCTTATTTTGAGTAGATGCTCATTAAATAACACTGGGTAGGTTCTTTACAAGAAAGAAAGGTATATTTTTCAAACAAATAGAATTCTTAATATAAAATTCTACTTAAAAGACGCTAGCATGTTACACATCCCCATCGAAATCTGCTTTAATAGAGAGTGACCCCAAAAGTCGTTTAGCCATCGCTATGGTAATAGTCGCATAAATGAATAGCCCTAAAGAGACGTTGACATGCCTATGTCGAATCTAGTTGAGATAATGGATAACTTTACT
>SNQJ01S0205905.1:0-16425 GCA_010110895.2 Picea sitchensis | reverse complement strand
TCATTCCATGAATCCTATTTATGGGAGAGAGAGACAATTTTCCAAATCAATCTCAATACTACAATGCAACGCACAATTTCCTTTCAGATGTCAATGCAAACAATCATTTATCAATGAACAATCTTTATATGTCTTTTTCAAATTCTTCAATGAACTCAATAATTTGATTTTCAATGTTTTCTGAAATACAAAAAACAATATTTTGAAAGAAAAACTTGTTGTTTACTTTCCAAAAAGAACTCTGATTAACGAGAAAAGAAAAATCAAATCATAACGACTCAAGAAATAACAACCCAATCAATTCTTTCAATGAAAGCAAAAAAAAAACAAAGAGCAAACCAATGAGTCTTCTCAATGCAAACGAAAATGTTCTTTCAAACCAACAAGCGAATGAGAAACACCGAACACTTAACTCTCAACCAATCACTGGTTCTCAGCCAACCAGACACACTCAACTCCAGAAGTCAGAGAGAATGAATTTCCAATAAGAACCAAAAAATGAAAGTCAAGCTACAAAAGACAAGAAACACCTTGAAACCCTAAAACAGTTCAAGTATGCAAACTAAAGCAAGAGATGTATCAATCAATGATCCAATAAGCCTATCAGAGGTGAATCAACTGATCTGAGAAATCAAAACTCAAATTAAATTTTTTTTAAAATCTTGCTCGCAGGCAAGCAGTGTAACACAGTGTGAGAAGATAGGATTCTCGCAGGCCACCTTGTAGCAAGGTGCGAGGTGTTCGCACTGGACCCTATGTGCAAGGTGCGAACTTGACCAGTTCTCACAGGCTGAATTTAAACACAGTGCGAGAAGTGCTGAAGATGACAAAATTTTTGAAAATGAAGGCAAAATTGACAAAGGCTTATAGACCCAGAAGGTCTCTTAGGATATCCTGAGGACTCAGAGACTGATAAAACAAGAGAAATATGAAACTAGAGCAAATGGCCACAAAAAAATACAAAAAGCCACTAAAAAATGGGAGGTTCTCCCCAGTGGAGTCGCCAATTTTGTTTCAGGATTAATCCTTTAGTGTGGACACAAACCGATCTCCCTAGATCCACTTGGATCTAGAACAAAGCAGGACAGAATAATACACTTTCCCTAGATTTTAACTGTCGAAGGAACTAGGAGGCAAGGATCATGTACATACCTTATGAACGCTTCCTTGGGTCTCTGTTGTACCAATTTCGCTCCAATGATCTTACACTGTCAAGACCACAACAGTACAAACCAATCGAAGTGAAGACAATTCAATATATTCAACAGCTAATCTATACATATGATCAAGGAGTTATGTAATAAAGTGACATCATATTTATGGGAAAGGGACATATTACTGTATTAAATTGATAGAAAGTAAGACTTACAACCTGAGCCTTGATGTTGTATATCTCCTTTCGATGGATCCTAGCTCTGACACACACACTTTCTCATGCATGAATAAGATCAACCACTTTTGATAACCTGGCTGGTGTCTCTAGCTGCTGTAGCATCAGTCGTTCATACAATCTTGCACTAATTCTCCAATCAATCTCTTGCTAGTTTTCTTCTTATTAACCCTTTCCATGAGTATTCCCTTCAATTTATAGGAGAGAATAGATTAGTTACTTGGATAGGAATGATCCCAAGATATCAAGAAAGCCAATACTTAGATAACCATTCGAATGCCAACTCATCCTTCTAGAGGATTCCCTTCTAGAAGGTTCGAGAACTTCATATTTTTTCTTCCTTTAGAAGATGTTCGCACCCTGATAGTTAGGTACAGTGCGAACTCCTCGCACTCCAGCTTAATTCAGCCTACGAGAATCATGCATTCTCGTAGGCAAATATATAGGTAGCCTGCAAATCTCCCTTAAAAGTATGATTTCCGAAGCAGACAAAGGTAACTTTTCTCATGAAAGTGTTCTAGTGAAGAGCTTGATTTTTCCATCATCATTACATCATTATGACAACCAAAATTGTGGATAACATCCACCACATATATTACCTAGATACGTCTCTGATAATATTTTGGCTTGTAAGGTAGCATACCAAATGGTTGAAGTAGGTATAATAGTTACCCTATAGACTGTGAATAAGAGAAGTTGGCTCAACTTCCCAATCAATCTAGGGAAATTCATCTTAACAAACTTACCACATGTGAAGAAGGAAGTCACAACTCTTAAGGAGATGATCTTGTGTATAGAAAAAATAAACATACATGACCCTAGGGATGTCGTGCATAACCATTACAAAACTTTGAAGATGGTACCCCATTTTGAACATGAAAAAAGAGAAGAGGAAGAACTCTTCCACGAGGTGGAATCCTACGAAGAAGTATTGGCTCACATGGAAGGCACACACAAGATCGACTCTTTTCTGGAAGATCAAGAAGAAAGGAATTTTTTTATTCCATAAGTAGTTGCAAAAAGAGATAATGGGAACTAGGGAAAATATGGATGTCGATAAAAGATCCCAGAAGGAGAAAGATGTGGAAGCACTAAGAAATTTCTTTTATACAAAAGAAAGGGAAAGACAAAAGAAACAACGTGGAAAATCACCTGAAGAGATTGAAGCAGCCCAAAAATTTGTGGAAGAGGACCAATCCTGCAAATCTGCAGAGGATGCCAAAGCTTGCAAATCTGTGGAGGATGAAGCCACAAAGAAACAAAGAAAGATGTCTGAATAAGCTTCCTACAAGGCTACTGAGGACCAAGAAAGAATCACAGAGGAAGCTCATAGATATGTATAGTTGAAGAAGAAGGAGGAAGAGGAGAAAAGTGGAACTTCCACCCCAGGATCAACAAAAAACGTATCAATATTGACCTCTCCTCTAAACACAAGAACTCCCCTAAATGTGATATATTTTGATTTCTCCTATTAAGAATTAAAACTGTTAGAGTTTGATGATGAAGTAATTGTTGTAGGGAAGTTATATTACAAAAATTTGAAATATGGAATCAAAAGGAGGCCATCAAAATGAAAAATGACAGAGGAGACTTATGAACAAAGAATATATAAAAGGAAAATTGATTAGAGCATAACTAAGGAGAACCCATAGAAGGAAGCAACATAAATGGAAACAACACTACATGTGTTTGTAGGAGAAAATGTCTTCATGTTTAATGATATTAAGTACAAGTTGGAAGAATATACAGATAAAGTAGTAGGTCTGGAGCAACAACTGCAACAACATAAGTAGGAATTAGAACACGAGCTCTATTGGCTTGATCCACTATTCTATTGGTATAGGGGATTCCACCTTACCATCCCAAGTTGAACCTAGTTCAGATCTGATAAGATTCCCAACAAAATCCCTTTAAAACTATCATCCCCTCTGGTAAACCAGAAGGCAACGCAACACATAGAGTGTACTGCAAAGTATCACCCAAGATATCTCTATGGGTGGATGCAATACTCAGGTGTTTGCAACCTGATACTGAGTGAGACCTGTGGTTGTGCGCTGTAATTTTTATTCATATAGTCTAACATCTAGTTATAACATTCATCCTATGCATGCATGTGGGGTACCGGATCTAATTAGTTACTTAAGTTATATAACATTCATCAATTAATCAGACATAAAGACGCATACATTCATTCACATAACATAGTGTTACCGTGGTTCAACCCCTCCTAGGCTACGTCCACAAAGATCTGGCTCTCAAGCTTTTATTATAGTTTAGAATTATCTCACACCATGTGTGGTTACAATCTTAGTTCTCCCCCTTTTCCATAGGCTTCTTGATCCCTGCGAGGCTGGCTATATCGCACCAGGATCCTCAGCCTATGATCTAACCCTCGAGATCGATTCACTCACCATTCCCCTAGCTCACCAGCTTAATGAGTCACACAGTCTTTACAACTCTCTCTCCCTCTGTATTTTTGTGTCCCCTTCTCTCGGTCTCTCTGTCCTCTCTGTCGTCTCTCTTTCTCCTCTAAGTACTTACTTATTTATGTCCTTGGCTCACAAGTAATTACAATGTATTACAAAATCCTTAACTCTAGCGTTGTTAGGTCCTCCTTGCATGCGTGCCTCGCCTGCTTCTCTTACACGTGCTTCTTTTTCTTCTAGCTATATTTTCCTCCTTGCATGCTTCTCCTCCAAAAATATCCTTTCTTCCTGACTCGACCTGCATCCAATAGGCCCCAAAAACTGACATGTGGCTTGTCCCAAGCCACCTATGCCTTGTGCGCTTCTTCAATCTCTTTTGCGAGAGCCTGGAACTTATTTATGAGTTCCTTTGCCTACGTTTGATCCTACGCGGTATTATCCCTAAGTGAGTCTAATACCTGCACTGCAATCTCGTCATTGATCATCTCTGCGCACTCTGCCTAAGTTTGTTCCATGTTCTTCTTTGCATCTTCCGCGTGTGCAATGACCTCCATTACCCGCTCTTGGAGTGATTCCATTTGAGCTTGGTGCTCCTTCTTCTGTATCTATGCGGCTATGAGTTCTGTCTACAACTTCTTCATATCCTGCATTCCTTTGATGTGATCAGTGATCAAAATCAATTTCTTCCTCTACTTGAGGTCCTATATAGATGCACTTATCCTCTCCTCTTCCTGGTCCCACTGCTGGACCTGTTGATCCTCCTCCAACTTCTTCCATAGTTGTGTTGCTTTATCGAATAAGTCGACAAATGCGTTGACTTGTCGCTCCATCTCCTCTATCTGTGTTGTTTCTTCCTGTTTCCTCTTCTCCTTCACCTCTGGGGGAGTGGTAGGTATGATTTTTTCCCGGAGGTGCTTGATATCCTGCCTGTATTGATCGATTGTCTACACAATATGATAAATATTCTGCACCATCGTGAGCTCTTCTATCTGCACACTCTTCAAAATTTTCTCATAGGCTACAACCAGTCCCTACTCAAGCCTATCCACATGGTATTTCTCATATTTGGTCTTGATCTTGACCTTCTTGAGCACCAATTCCAACTCTTCCCTGCTATCCTTTGTCTGCTGCAATTCCACTGCGTCTGTGTGACTGTACCTCCTATGCGACACTGAATTGGAGTTTATACAAGGCCTTGGTTTGTATCTGTGTCATTACCAATTGTATTTGGGTAAAATACTTTAAGGGTGTCTGACCCAAAAATTCATCCATGCGCATCATGTTGGGTATGACATGAAATGTCAAGATTGGTTGTGTTGTCATCTGGATCATATCCTACTCACTCGATCCAACCTTGACTCCTATATGTGATGCTACTAGGATTGATTCTATTCCTTTGTCAGCCCTCTGTATTTCTTTGATTTTCTCGAGGAGTTGTCTCATGCATGCCATCTCATCCTGCATGTTATCCCTTTGGCACTGGGCTTTGTCAAAATCTTCCGTTGTTCGATCCTGGAACATCTGGGATACGAGGTATGCGTCGTCCTACGAGATCGTATACTTTGGTGGCATTTTGTGTGCCTTCACTTTCTTGTGCACACCCCCCATTTGTATAATTGGCCTCTTGGTATGGCCTTCCCACTATTGAGTAGCACCTGATGTGGTCCCCTGTGCTATCTTAGTCTGTTTTTCCTATTCTTGAGACGCCTCGGTGTTGTTCTTCTTCCCTTCCTGGGTGCCTTTCTTGGACACCCCCCCTTTCTTCTATTGTGTCGGGTTCTAACCTTTCCTTGTCTTCTTAAGTGTTGTTTTGTCTCTTGCAGGTGTTTGTTCCTACCTTGACTTTGCCTCCTTATCTGCGGGCATCTCTCGATTCAAGTCTGGAATCCTTCAATCCTCATGCCAATCCCTGATGGCCATTTCTACATCCTCTTCCTTGATGCAGTACCACAGTTGTATCCATTGGTTCTCAGGATCCTTCCATGATTTGATCCACATTATATGCCTGGTCGCTTTGAAGTTGGCTATTCCATGATATTGTGCGACCATTTCTGGTGTAATCTGCCAAGTGTTGGTGATGTTTTCCTGCAAGTCATTGTAATATCCTTTGAACATACCTGCATTCGCCCTTTTATTCTTGGGGTCTAAAGTGCTCCCCAATGATAGGTATCATGCTGCATGGAAGGGATTGGATCTCGTAACAAAGAATGAATACTTAGTCTCCTTCCATCCGACCAAGGAGATCAGGACGAGTAGCCATGAATAGTGAAATTTTGTCCCCAAGTCCTGCATGTCCTTGCACTCTTCCAGGAATATATTCAACAAGTACGGGGCCCAAATAAGTGTGGTGCCCTCCACACACTATGCTATTGTTGCGACGACCATGTCAGGGACTTCCTCCTTGCAGAATTTCCAGAGTAACTTGCACACCATGATTTTTGTGGCCATCCTTGTCACTGTGTCACTAATTCGCTTAATTATGACTCTGCATGACCCTCTTCCCGTACGATACTTCTTCTTCATTTCCTCGGCCAGTGCCTTCTCGTTCATATTTTCATCAAGGAACTGTGCAAGTGTCTCCTCCCTTTGTTGGCAGCCCTGTGATGTATGCAATGAGATCCACGTCTATCAAGATGAGTTGTTCCAACCATAGGTATCCTCCATGGGTGACTTCCATCAGCTTCTTGATGCAGTTGTTTACGTCTCGGCCCCTCCCAAAGTGTGGGATGTCCAACAAGCCTAGAATCCCAGTTTTGTCCAGTCTGGTTGCCCACTATCTTGGTTGGTTAATTAGTTCTCCAAAGGGTCCTACACCCACAGTTTCTAGGTAAACATTCTTGGCAAACTTTGGAAACTTTTCCATGTCTGTCACAATGTGGTCCGAGTACCATAATTTCTCCACATGGCCTAACATGTTTCCTATGACACACACCCCTTCCAGAATGCATGGAAAGACTATGGTTGTGGTGGCCTGTTTGCGCGGTGATCTTGCTACTGGTTGTTTTCCCTTGCGCTGTGGTGGCTGACTCGAGGTTCCAACCTCCATTTTTCTCTCTTCTGCATACTCCTCTGGTCGACTGGTGACATATTCCACTGTTCCCTCCTGTGGTTTTTCCGGCGTGGTTGTGTGTGACCTTTTTGGCATCGTTGTTTCTTCCTAGTTCAGGACTGTCCCATTGACTCTCAGGGATTCTTCCGATTTTTTGGGGTGTGAATGATTTCCTACGTCCTCATCCTGCTGGCCCTGTCTTAATTTCGACATATCAATGTCCATGCCCACTGGTGCTTTCTGCTGGGTTTCCTCCACCACTGGTGTGGGGCTTCCTAGTTCCATGTTGGACGACGTGATTTCTTCCAAGTTGATGACTTCTGGAGGCTGAGGTGGTTTTTTTTCACTTCCCTATGGTTGTGGTGGTGCTCTAACATTGCTTTGAGGTCATCTACAAGTCTGGCTCAACGCTCCTAGTTTGGGTGGTGCCATGGCGGTAAAGGTATTCTCCACCAAGCTTAGTTGGCTCTGTGACTTCTGCAAATTCTCTCTCTGCTCCATGTACTCTATTGCTCTGTGCTTTTCTCAATTTTGTGATAACCCTTCTGATCCTCATGTGTCGGATTTATATAGAGATCGTGTGAAGCTTCTCGGAGACATTACCCAAGTTGCGTTTTGAATGCACTGGTGCTTCCCACGTACTTTCCATTGAATTCCCTTGTCATCTCTAGTTGGCACAATTAATGTGACATCCCATCAATCGTTCTTGTCATTCAATTTTGATAGTCGTCATCCACTGGCGCTTATTTACTGTACCCGCCATTTTCGTTGTTTCCTCCTTTTAGTGAACATTGGTCCTTTCTCCGTCGTGCTAACATTTTCGAGTGTGCGTGCTCATTCTCTTTTTGGTGCACTATGAATGTGTTTCTATATTTTGATGTTCAGCGAGGTAACCCCTCTATTTTTTATTTTTCTTTAAGTGGTAGGGGGTTGACTGTCTCTATACAGCTTCAGTCGACTTCCATTGATCATCCCTCTGATTTATGTTCCTCCTAAATCCTTTAATTATATATCTCCCCCATCTGTGAAAGTCTTTACTTCATATAGTTCTAACCAATGCGTTCTGATTTTTCCTATGTGCTGAAGAGATTTACTGTCATACACCAAGACTAAGTCTCCTTCCTTGAAATGTTTCCTCTTGATATGTCTGTCATGCCAATATTTGTCCCTTTCCTTCTGTAATTCTTGGTGAAACCCTACTAGAATCCTATCTTCCTCCATGATCATCAGTGGATTTAGCCTTTCCTATACTGCGCCTCGCTCAGTCATGTTTGTAATTGCTACTACACGCAGACTAGGTACCATAAATTTTAATGGCACCACTGCTTCTTGTCCATACACCAATCTGAACGGTGTCTTCCCTGTCAATTTTTTTCATGTGGTCTTATACGCCCACAATACTGCTAGGATCTTCAAGTCCCAATCATCCCTTTTAGAAAATATTCTTGCAAGGAGAGTTTTTCTCCGAATTCAGGCCCTTGGTGTAAAATGCGAGAAAATGGGGCTTAAAAACCTATCAGATGCATTTTATTCAAAGGGCGCAGCTAGAAGCGCCCAAGCGCAAATCTCATAAAAGTCCATTTCGGGCTTAAGAAGCAAGCGAGTGTGGAAAGACTGTCTCGACGACATGGATTTATCAGTGGATAAGATTGACGGTCATCGGGAAAATGGGAACGTGGAGTTTCCCATTGTTTAACGTTAGAGCTTGTCCCTGGTGGTCAAAGTCACGAAAGAATTAGAGTCGTTGATCTTGGGGGACAGTCGTTGATCTTGGGGGACAGGTGGCAGTCATCGGTGGTTTCATGGTTTAGCAACTGGGATAATGGAGAAGAGAGACACCATGAAATCTCGATGCAAGAAGCCCCGAAAAGATCAGGACCATCGATCAAAGAGAAGATCTTAGCCATCTGATCTCGGAGGGATAGGTGGTAAATTATCAGCATTTTGAGGATCTTGAGTTAAGAGGACCAGGTCCTGCTTTGTATTTCAAAAACCTGAAATGTGAAAGGTTAAGGTCCTAGGGGGTGGGGCCCACGATCCTAGCACTAGGTCACATAAAGTGAGCCAGAGCTGGAGGTAGCACCCTTTGCCATCAAAGTCATCTCAGTCATCCGTATGAAGGACACATGGTGCACAACTGTGCTTTTGGCGTTTTGGTCACCGAGAGATTGGGGAAGAGATACATCGTGAACCCTTGGTGCAAGAGGTCCCAAAAGGATCAGGACCATTGATCGACTGAATATCTCAATCATCTAATCCTAGATGANTGAAAGAGGGTCCCCCTCTTGTCCTTTCTCCCTCCCATGTCATTGGACCCCCCTCCAGTAAACCACTTACCTCCTCCACTTACTGCCTTCATCTCCCATTGACAATTTTTTCCCACTTGCTCCCTCACACTTGTCTTCCACTCTCGCCATCCTGGCCCATCTCCTTCCCCTTTCCCAACTCTGCCTTTCATCACCGTACACCTATCCTCCACTCTCCCAGGTGCCATGTCCCCTTTCCCTTCATCCCTCTTATCTCCTGACACCTGTACCCCCCATGCTCCATGTCACTTCCACCCATGTCCTATCCATTTTCCAATGGCACTTCTCGTCCTGTGTTGCAGCCCTCGTTTATCTACCACCTGGTGCTTCCACCTCAGCACCCATCATCTCACCCTCACGTTATTGACACCCACACAGTCCCAGTCATCTCATCAGCTCCCTATCATCAACATCCACGTATTCCTACCAATTCCTCCCTGCAAGCGTCCAACAAAGCTCCAGGTGGTGAATTTTAGAGTGTGGCCCATCATGATTGTGATGCAGACAGTTCATGAAAGTGCGACGATAGTTGAGACTGTGTCTCACCCCATAAATGGAAAACATGCAGAAAGTGGTCCTAAAGGAAGATTGCCAATTATGGACAGATTTTCCTGTAAAGCACATAACAATGCTTGGCTCGCATCTGACATGAGGAGGCCTGCACAATCTGATAGAGAAGGCGCCGACTGAAAACGTTATGTAGTGGCCCGATCACACTCCTAGGGGTTGCAGCAATTTGGAGTATATGTATGTAGTTTTCATATTTTTTTATCATCGATGGTAGAGCTAAGCTCCCGACTGTAATGTTTTGATGGGGCCTCTGGCTCTCTGGTTATGAATTGATCCTTGAGACTAATTGTTTAATGGTAGCCAGCCTTTTCCTTTCTCTTTTCTTCTGACTTTGAAATCCTGGGCATGGAGGATCCAGTCGGGTTTTGTGATTATTATATAGTGTAGGTTTGACTATATCGATTGTTGCAATGTTTTCAGTTTCTTGAAGTTTTCAGATCCAAGAGGATCTTGTATCTGAAAATTTTCTTCCAAAATCCACTGGAAGACTGGATGTCTAGAGAAAACTTGATTTTTCTCTTGTTTTAATCCACATACTCACATATCTCTGCATTTCCAACCCTGTTTTCTGAGTTAAAGCGATATTATTATGAGTCTATTCTCTGTCGATCACCCTCTTTATAAAACAACTTGTGACATAAAAATGATGGGTATCAGGCTTACTCCTACTGCAATCCAGAAGTGACTTCTGGTGCTAACATTTCTGGCATCATTGTCGGGGACGAAGTTGAAGATTTTCCCTGGGATTGAACAACATTGAGCCTCTGATTCTGAAGGAGCATTAGGCATCAGAGCCCTACAAGATTTATACTGTGCACCTGGTGACTCCATTGTAACGAATCCACTGTAGTGGAACTTTTGTTTCAGTTGTGGCTTTTCGAGGAAGACACACGCGGTCTCATCCACAACTTCCTCTAGCTATGCCTGAAGATGATCCTGAGAAGCTTATCAGAAAGGAAAAGGCCCTCAGAGAAGGAGCTTCTACTGTTGAACCAGGTATTTTTGATAGTTCTCACTGCCCTCTGTTAGAAACTCCAATATCTACTTCTTAGTTTTCTATCATACCTTCTGCTAGAGTTTCTAGAACCTTAAATTTCGAGAGTGTTCCTGTTGAGTTTTCCCCTCCTGGTCTGGGATTGGAGGGAGAAATCTTTGTCACTCCTATCTCCCCTGACGTTGCATCCTGGCCTAGACCTAGAAACTCAGAAGATTTTCCTACCCCAGGTTTTGTCATCCCTTCTCCTATTACTGTTGCTTCTACAGAGAGGGAAACATCTATGACTTCTAGCCCTGTAGACTTTTCTGCAAATCCACTGTTGTTTCCTTTTCCTCCTGCAAGATCAGTCCCAGTTTCTCTTGTCTGAACTCCTTCTCCTCCTAATTATCCTCCACCTAATATCCCTATGGAAGGTGCTAATCCCCCTATAAATAGAATGGACGTCATAGTGGCTGCAAGATATGCTCCTCCGGTTCTACCTCAACCCCTAAACCCTCTCCTTGCTGGAGATTACTTGAAATATATGCCTAAATTCACTAGAGAGGAGGACATAACTGTTGAGGAGCACCTTGCTTCTTTCTACAGTTATGCAGATAAACTAAACATTGAAAATGAAGATGTCTAGATGAGAGTCTTCATCCAGAGCCTTGGTGGTGAGGTTAGGAAATGGTTTATGGGACTGACCCATGGATCTATTGTTGGGATTGAGGCTCTAGATAATTCCTTCTTGAGATAGTGGGGGGATAAAAAGGATTTTATGTATTACATGATAGAGTTTGGATCCTTGAAGAAAGTGGAAGGAGAGTCTGTTTCTGACTTCTCTAAGAGATTCAATAAGAAGTATAATAAGATCCTTGCTGAGATAAATCCCTCAGAAGCCTCTACCAAAATCACCTATGATAGTGATTTTGACCCCGATTTCTACCTCCTATTCAGAGAAAGAAGAACTACTTCCTTGGCTAACATGCAAGATGCAGCCCTGGACGTAGAATCCAATGTGTTGGCAGTTAACAAGCTCATAAGAAAATTTGATAGAGATAGGGGAAGAGGGAAATATGAGGCCTCAACCTTTGGTTCTTCCACAACTTACCCTCAAGTGGATGAATTGACAAATATGGTAAAGACTCTGTCTGCAAAAATGGAGAAGATGAAAATTGAGGGGAAACAAACTTACAGAAATCCTCAAAATATTGACAACAGAGGCAATTTCAGGAGGCCAAACAACAATGTTCCCCATATTATGCCAAAGGAACAAAGAAACAGATATAGGGATGATCATATGATTCAAACCCCTCTCCAAAATAACTTGGTTGATGATGAAGATAGGGAAGAAGAGGAGCTTGATCCTGAAATTCACTGTATTGAAGACACCTCCCCTTTTCCCCATTTGACTCAATCTGCATATGAAGAATCCCTCATGAACAGTGAAATCAATAAGCTGAGTAAGGGAGAGAAAGCCAAAGACAACAGTCCTAACATATACAATATCAAATCAAAGAAGAGAGAAGAGAAGTATGATCAACCCCTCATAGCAGAAAAGCCTGCTAAGAAAGAAGCAAATATCACCAAAGAAAAGAAAGCTCATAATGTCTCGCCAATAGCCAAAGACCTTGTCCCAGAAGTGAGATAAATTCTGAAGCTCCCTTCCTCCAGTTTTGAGCATGAAATTCAAAAAATTAGAATTCATGTGCCCATTTCAGAGCTAGTCAAGCATGAAGATTTTAAAATATCCCTCTCTAAGCTTTTGTAGCCTGATCCATCCTGCCATTCCACAGACTCGGTGAATCTCCAAGACGAAAATCCAATAGTCATCCTAGGCCCTATGGTATAAGATAGAGATGATTCATCCCCTCCCTTCTACACATCCTTGAACATTGATGAAAAGGTGTTGCATAATTGTCTGATGGATTCTGGGGCATCTCATAACCTCATGCCCAAACTTTCAAGGAAGAACTCAGTCTGGAGGTCACAAGGGCTTATCATGATTTGTACTTCTTTGATTCAAGGAGAGTGCAATGTCTTGGTGTCATCAAAGATCTAGTAGTATCATTATTTCAGCTGCCCATGAAGAGTGTGGTCATGGACATTGTGGTAGATGATGTTCCTCCCAAGTTTGGCATGCTATTGTCAAGATCTTGGATAAAACAACTTGGAGGGACATTACAGATGGACCTCACATATGCCACCATTCCAGTATTTGGAGGCGAACACAGAAGATTGTACAAAGAAGCTCATATGGCCTACATTGTCAGTGATGAGGTAGACCCCACCAATCATCCCATGTTTTCCCTTGAAACTGATTTGGGATCCAACTTGTTGCAGCTCACTGACACCCCTGAGGCTCCCCTGCAACTCAGAAAGTATCCAATTATCCCCCATGGAGATTCTTCCCCACTTTCTTCTATATGAAGAATGTTCTTTGATGGAGCTTCTTCTAAAGATGGAGCAGGGGCTGGAATAGTTTTTGTTTCCCCTGATCACGAAACCATATCTCTGTCATACAAATTAGAGTTTGAAGCTACCATGAATGTGGTAGAGTATGAAGCTCTTGTGTTAGGTTTGAGGGTTGCAAAGGACATGGGAATTAAAGAAATATCAGTGTTTGGTGATGCTGAGTTGATCATCCAGCAGGTCAAAAATATCTATCAGGCCAAACACCCTCGGCTCAGGATCTATAGGAATGAAGTATGGGATCTCATTTATAGTTTTTTCCTAGCTTTAAACATATTATTTATTCCAAGAGGAGAAAACACTGAGGTTGATTCTCTGGTTGTTTCAGCAAGAAATTTCAGAATTCCTCTACCACTCGAGTTCAGATATGATATAGAAGTAAAATATAGACCCTCCATACCTGACAATGTCAAACATTGGAAGGTGTTTGAGGATGATCTTGAGATCAAAATATTCCTAGAGACTGTTGAGGAATTTTTAGCATTGCACATTGATCAAGACCCTGCTTCTGAATCTTACCCTATTGTTGGTATTTTTCTGAACAAAATTGTTGATCATCATATTGTTTAGTTGCCCAACAATCATATACCCAAGGGGTTGGTTCCTTTGGAAAGGTTATTTGACAGCAATGATGTGGCAGTAAAGGGAAAAAGTCCAAAGGATGATGCTGATGTAGCTGAGTGAAATATTGGCACAGAAAGGGATCCCAAGTTTGTCAAGCTATCGAGTAGCCTGTCAAAGGAGCAGAGGGTAGAATACACTGAGCTATTAAAGGAATTTTCTGATGTGTTTTCTAGGACCTATGAATACCTTAGGACATATGACACAGTTGTCATTGAGCATAAGATCCCATTGAAGGAGGAGGCCAAACCCTTTAGGAAGAAATTAAGACAAATTAATCCTATGTTGCTTCCTGTTATAGAAAGGGAGGTGAAGAAACTGTTGGATGCCCAAATCATTGTGCCTCTAAGGTATTCTAAGTGGGTAGCCAACCTGGTTCCATTAAGAAAGAAGAGTGGGGAGATCAGACTTTGTGTTGATTTTAGGAACCTGAACAGGAGCTCAAAGAAAGACAACTACCCCTTGCTAAAGATGGAAGACATATTGCAAAGGGTAATAGGTGCATCCATGATTTCAAAGATTGATGGATTTTCTGGCTACAATCAAATATCTATCCTACCTGAGGACAGGGAGAAGACAACCTTCACCACTCCTTGGGGCATATTCATGTATGCCAAAATTCCCTTTGGATTGATGAATGAAGGGGAAACATTTTAGTGAGCCATGGACATAGCTTTAATTGGAGAAAGGAACAAACTTGTGGTCATATATTTGGATGACATTACAGTCTTCTCCACATCTGATAAAGAGCATCACTATCATCTGAGGAAGGTCTTATTGAAATGTAGAAAGTTTGGTCTATCCTTAAACCCCAAGAAATCATTGTTTGCCATGAAAGAGGGGAAGTTGTTGGGACACATAGTATCAACTTAGGGGTTCAAGATTGATCCAAGCAGGGTAGAGGTTATTCAGACCTTGTCACTTCCCAGGTCTAGAAAAGAAGTCCAGGCTTTCCTGGGCAAGATTAACTTTCTGAGGAGGTTTGTCTCAAATTTTGTTGAGTTGGTGAAGCATATCACAGACATGCTCAAGAAAGGAAATGAAGTAAAATGGACTTCCAAACCCATGGAATCCTTTGTCCAAATAAAAAAATCATTGACTAAGGCACCTGTGCTGATCAACCTTGATTATTCCAAGGATTTCCTATTTTTTTCATTTGCTTCTTTTGATACAGTAGCAGCGGTTTTATTGCAGAAAAATGAGGAAGGGAGAGAGCATCCCATTTCCTTCTTCAGTAAGGCATTAAGAGATGCATAAATCAGGTATGAAATCATAGAGAAACATGCCTATGCCTTGGTGAAAGCTCTCAAAGCTTTCAGAGTCTATGTCTTTCACTCAAAGGTGATTGCATACGTTCCTTCAGCCTCTGTGAAGGACATCCTTATACAACCTGACATAGATGGGAGAAGGGGTAAATGGATTGCCAAGATCCTTGATTTTGACCTGGAGATAAAGCCTACCAAGTTGGTTAAAGGGAACGGTTTAGCCAAGATACTGGCTGAATCCAATTCTAAGGCCTTGGGGGTTAGCTTTATCAATGCATACTCAGAAAATCAACAAGCTAAGTTATCCAAAAAAATCTCTCAGGGTGGTCTATCACTATCAAAGTGCACCTGGTATAGAGACATTATATATTTTCTGCTAGAATGAAAGCCCCCTGATGAAATGGGGAAGAGTAAGGAAAGAGATTTAAAGCTCAAAGAAATCAAATATTTCCTTATTGACCAGGTCTTGTACTGGAGAGACCCTCTAGGGGTGTTCCTAAGGTGTCTGAACCCACAGGAGACCCATAAAGTTACGTTTGATTTCCATAGTAGCCTATGTGGGGGGCACCATTTCTGGAAGACTAAAACCCACAAAATTTTCAGGGTTGGGTACTACTGGCCCACTTTATTCACTGATGTCTGCAAAGAGGTTAGAGCCTGCATCAAATGCCAAAGGTTCTCAGGAAAGAATCAACTCAAAGCTCTGCCACTAAAGCCTATAGTACCTTCAACACCCTTTCAACAATGGGGGTTGGAATTCATTGGAGAAATTCATCCTCCCTCAAGCAGCCAACATAGATGGATCCTGACTGCAACAGACTATTTTACCAAGTGGATAGAAGCTATCCCCACCAGGAGTGCTTCACACAACGTTATCATCAACTTCCTGGAGGATATCATAGCAAGGTTTGGTTGCCCCAACATAATTGTCACTGATAATGTTATGTCTTTCAAGTCTGAGCCTCTGGATAGGTTCTATGAGCAGTTTGAGATTTCATTGATTCATTCCACTCCCTATTATCCTCAAGGAAACAGACTGGCAGAGTCTTCCCATAAAATTATGATCAAGCTCATTAAAAGATTATTGGAAGACAATAAGAAGGCCTGGGATTCAAAACTCAAATTCACTTTGTGGGCTAATCGAGTGGCAACCAAGAGATCCCTGGGAACCTCCCCTTTTCAACTTGTTTATGGGACATAAGCGGTATTTCCTACTCAACTGGCTCTACCTGTAGCTAAATTCTTTCAAGATTATGAAGGAGAGCCATACCATATGGTCAGAAGAATTCATCAAATGGTGGAAGTGTTGCAGACCAGGGAGCAGGTAATGGACATAGTCCATGATCATCG
>SNQJ01S0205903.1:0-16467 GCA_010110895.2 Picea sitchensis | reverse complement strand
CTCCCCTGGCTGATTCCAACTCACTTCTGAGTTTATGAGACCCACAAATAGTCTCATCTGCTCATCCCTGCCCACCTAGCAATATGGGATGTCTCTGCTGCCCTCCTGGCAGACTATGAGATCAACTGATCCCATCTTCATCAGCAACCCCTATTGAATTGAACTCACCTCCCAGTCCATGAGACTTTTAGCTAGTCCCGCATTCTCATCTCTGCCCACCTGGCAGTCTGAGATGCTTCTGCTGCCCTCCTGGCAGTCTTCGAGATCCCGCAACGACCTCTTATCATTGCCCAGCTGGCAATGTGAAATTCCTTAGCTGTCCTCCTGACAGTCCCTGAGATCCTGCAGTGACCTCAATTCATTGCCCTCCTGGCAAACGGGAATTTCCTCTCTTCCCTCATGGCAGTTCTTGAGATCCCCAGCTGATCCCAATTCATCCTCTTCATCATCGAGACCTCTCCCAGTCTCTGGTTCACAGACATAAATCACCTTTTCCTCTGTGGCCTTGAGGGTTTCAGCATACCTCAGTCACCCTTTTAACAGCCTGTGCTGTCTCATGACCATCAGCTGCTTGACTGGCCATTTTTCTTTTGCCTTCTCCATGGGAAATTCACGCATCCGTCTCCTCCTCCTATCCTACCGCATCCACAGTTCGTGCTTCTCTATGTCTTCTTTTAATTCATAGATCTCTCTATCCCTTTATTTATCCAATTCTGCAAGCTTTTCTGCTTTGCTCTTCTTCCTACGGCCTTCAGTAGCCATATTGTTGTGTCTATCTGCCTCCCTGGTAGATCTGTTGCTATCACTCTGCATCTTGAGTGTGTCCAGCTTCATCATCTCACAGTCTCCCTGACTGTCTTCTCGACTACTGCCTACCTGCAAACAATTGTCACAGAGTCTCCAATGCTCTGTCTTCTTTCACCTGCAATATACAGATGAATTTCCTGCTCTGATACCACTTGACGTAGGTGCGCGAGCTACCTCCTCCGACAAACTCCTCGCCCACTCACAAGATCATTCAAAAATCCCCTCTTCTGCTGAGCCGAAGTGGCTCCTTGGATTCCCTCGGGAATCACTGTGAAAATTTGACCCACAGGTCTTCCTTCTTTATTCTGCACGGCCTCCTGCACTTGCCATGAACAATTTCCCCACAGGAAAACTGTTATTGGGCTTCAGGGTTTGCGATGTCAAAATACATTTGTCCACGGGACTCGCGATTCCTCGAATCCCGACGCACCCTTCACACGTTAGCTCCCCTAGCTAGCTCCTGGCCAATATGACCATTATCCCTGTGTCCACAGTCCTGTCTCCCATCAGGGCTACGGGGTTTCAAATGACTAAATGCATATGCCTACGGGATTCCCGACTCTCCAAATCCCGACTCTCCATTGCACAGACAACTGGCCTCCACTATGGCTCTTTCCTCAACCTTGATGTGCTGACAGCTGGCCCCCACTGATCGGGGTATCGCGTTTCGCAATTCCAAAGTGCACAAACAACTTGTCACCGGGATCTCCGATATCCCGATGAACCAAACACCGATGGACGGCTTCCTTGTCGGGTCTTTTCCCGATGACATCGATCTCCTCCATGCATCCCTTCCAGATGGACGCTCTCGATTCCTCTGGGATTTCGAGACTTTCGATGTCCCAGATTTCTTGTCCTCAGGAACTCCAATTTCCCGATGGCTAATATCCCGACTGCTAAGCCTCGGGCAACTCCTATCCAATATGATGGCTAACGGGATTTTTTCTCCAGATCTGACGGCTCAGATCACTTCTTCTACGTGCCTACTCCAGAGGCTAAACTCTGCGCAACTCCTCCCGATCCAATGACTTACAGGATTTCTATGTGAAAATCCGACGGTCCACCAACTTCTCTTTTTGTGCGCTTCTCTGGACGTGAGAATCAATGGTCCAGATCTTTTCCTCTGACCGATCCGACAGATGCTGTGCTTCCTCCTGAGCCTCTACGCTTTCTTCCCAGACTTGGAAGAATTTCACTTTCTCAAAGGCTTCGACCTTTGCACTCTTTCCTCCTGCGAGCTCTCGACTTCGAGTTTGCCTCCGCATATGAAAACGCTAGCCCTCCTGAGCTCTTCTTCAAATCCTTGAAGATTTTGACCTCTACCTCCTGTAGAGTCTCCTCACGCACACGCTAGTGCTATCTATCCTGAGCTTCTTCGAACACTCAGACCTCTAAAGGATTTTGTCCTTCTTCTCCCTCAGATGGAGAAATTGACACCTTCCTGGCTATCCTTCGCTCAAGCAACCTCTTGTTGAGCCTTCTGGGTATTCAATAACCTAGCGAAGATCCCTCAGTGGATTCTTCCTCTAAGTTCCAGAACTCAAAGAGTTCTCTTCTCTTCTGTGCCTATCTGCACACTTCCTCGATGCCCTCCTGGCAGAGTATCTTCTCCACATAACATTTAGCAGTTATGTCCCATCTGTGCACCTTTTGCACCTGCTCAATGCCCACCTGGCAGAGCTTCTCAGAATCCTTAGTGATTCTAGTTCTTTTGAACTCACAGTAGAGTTCCCTCCTCCGTGCACTCCTTGCACTAGTTCAATGCCCTCCTGGCAGAGCTTCTCAGAATCCTCAGTGATTCTGGCTTCTGTCTGAACTCACAACAGAGTTCCTCTTCAAATGCACCGCAGCGCATACGCTCAATGCCCACCTAACAGAGCTCTACATAATTCACATCAGAATTCTGTTTGCAACTGTGTTTCTCCTACATATCCTTGCCTCCAAGGTGTTCAACAACCTTGAGGTCTTCCCTGAGTTGATGATTCCAGCTCCTGTGCCACATCACATCTTTGTCTGACTCCGCAGAGTTCAGAAGTGCATCCTCTGTGCACTGGTATTCAGAGTCCACAACACTCTGTCATGCCCTCCTGACATGAAACCTCAAAGACCTTCAACCCTGGAAATCAAGAACTCCTGCAGAATGCATCAACATAACATACATCTACAACATACATAAAGAAAACACATAGACATCCATATAACACAGAACATATGCAGGAAAAAATGCTCTGTTATATTAACAATGGCAAATGCCTGTTTGTACAAGGTGTTCTCGAGCTCTCTCTAGCTCTACTCTTGACTAACTCCCAAAATGAGATATGAAAATCTCTTTTACCTGAGGGGCTCATCGAGCGCTTCCCTCCAGGTCTACCTACTCTATTCAATTACATTGAATGGCTGTCTAGTCCAGCATCTGGATCTAGATCTCAGCCATACAAACATTAAATGCCTATCTACCTAATGCCTGCACAAAGGCACAACTTCTATGGCTCACCAGCCTAGACATTAAATTACATTGAATTCAGATTTTAAATGAGGTTGTGCCTCTCTTCAAAGCGCGATTTGAATTCACTGGCGTGGCTGGCTGGCTGGCTGGTTGACATGGAGAGATGCTCCTGCATCAGAATCAGAGAAGATTGAATCGTGATGAACATTCTGGCCACGCTACAGAGTTTTCCCCGATCACCGATTCCCAAATCATTTCAACATCAGTCATTTTTGAGGAAGCTAGTCTGAAGAAAAACACGCGATAGGTTTATCCCTGATCATCGACCCCCGATACCTTTTTGGCATCAACGAGCCCAAGTTTATTTTAGAATGCACAACTTGAAGAAAGTCCTAACTCCGACTAATATATGCAAATTAAGTCACCAATATTCAATGCCACATATCTTTTTGGAGAAACCGTACAGTCTAGATTAACCCTGAATCATTATTGGTCCCCTAGGTCTAAGTCACATCTCCGAGCCAGTTTGTCCACGTCAGCACCAGACGATGAAATCGATCGACGTCACTGGTTTTTCACAAAAGGATATCAACGAAACTTTCATGGCGCATCCCCAATCCCCGATCCGCCCATTGAGAAAGCAACACGATGGGATGTTTTAACACTAGATACGATTAGATTTAGAGCATTTAAGGGATTAATTAATTCCAAATATCACATTAGTTGCTCTTTCGTGTGCAAATAAAAAAATCCATTTGAAATTACCGATAGAACCCATCACCCTCTGTGCATCCACTGTCAACCCACGATGAATTTAAGTTGTAGAGATTCAGTGACAGATTTGTTTGAATTCCACTCATCACCCAGATTAAATGGTTGATACGATAAGGTAAGTGCTTCCTCGGTTTAAATTCTTTTGAGCCATTGTAAGAAAAACCATTATGCATGAAAAGGAGTTTCAGAGCATCCGAAGAAGCAAAATGAGCAATCCAAAAGCTGTAGAGATCTCGTGAGTATCAAAATAACTAGGTTTAGCAAGCTTTACAGGTATGTACCAGTCTGTGGATTTTTATGCTTACACTTCAAATATATATTTTATCTAGTGTTTCTATATATACAGTCTCTAAAGGATTTGTTTCGATTGCATGAACAATGCCTCCAAGTAAGCCGTCCCTATGGACCTCTGGCTAGTACCAAACGACCAAATTAAGGGAGTTGTACATCTACCTGATGGCTCTAATTTGTCGATTGTATGGGAAAAATGATTGTTCCATATTTTCGGAGGCATGGATGCCTATAGCTTTCATAGTGGCCATTTCAAGAAGAGGTTTCAACTGGGGGGCCACTATTTCCAAACAACTGAGCATCTGCATATAACAAGTTCAGATGCCAAAAGAAGGAGAGACACCAGCCGTCTACATGGATTCATACTTACTGGATGTTATGTGTGTAAGAAACATCTTTTCCAGAATGAACCTGAGCTGGCACATCGCAGAACTATCGGTCCATGTATATTTCAACATTTTATGGGAGAACAGGAACAAAAATACCTACTCCCTCATCTGCGATGAATTCATCGCACGTATCTATTTTATTCTTTTCAAGAAAGAATGCTCGAGACTGTCGACGACGGCCAAAAAGATCATATCAAATTTTGGTCACTGGTATCTGGATGAGCGCGATACCTACATCAGGGTTTTCAGGGCCACCGAAGCACCGCATATTCTACCTATGCATGTCCCCAACCAGATTGTAGTGGGGGAGATATGATACTAGAACATCCTGAAAGGCTACAACACCATTTTGGTCAAGGATAAGAAAAGGGCGTTCATACCTTATGGTTTCCATGTAGGATTCTACATGGTGAAAGACACCGCTCAAGACAAACAGGAAGGGATGAGCCGATTAGATTTCAGATTCTATACCGGTCGTTTCCACAAACATGACCTGAAGGGTCTAGTCTCTAAGCACACCTAACAAGTGTCATCCTGCTGGCCATACGCCCATGAAAAATTTGAAGAGGAAGTCTTCATAGAAAATGCCCAAGATTGAGACGAGGTGGTGGCAAGGATGGCTGATCCAAAAATGACCAGTTTCAGAGCCTGATCTTGGATGAACATATGAAAATCCTAGAACAATTGGCGCAAGGGGCCCTCAGGGTCAGAGAAGAAATGATAGCGGCCGAAGCAACAAAATCCCCCCTGGTAGCCTTGATTCAAGAAAGAGTGTTCCCTATGGCACATGACATGGGGGAGAGGGCATTTATCATGTTAGAATACAGGCAACAAGTAATGGACCAGCTAGAAGATGACCCACACCTCTCAATAACAACGGGATCCCCTGCCGATAACCCAGACACAAGCCAGGTAGGCCTAAGCAGGCCTGAATTCATAGACATTGATGAAATTACCGGGTTAGACGACCTTGAATTCACAATGCCACCAATCGAATCACCGAAAGGTGTTTCATCTTAGAAAGAGACAGTCAGAAAATCAGGGAGAACAAGGGCGCCAAACCCCCTAAGCGAAATGATAAAAATCTATGATGATGATGAGAGACCAGAGGTATCCCTTGTGACCCTTATGCATATCGAAGAGGAAAATGAGCTAGAGAAGGTAGCTTCCCGAGTCCCTGGCGATAAAATTTAGGACATCCCACAAAATGAATAAGAAATTGAGAGTGTCTTAGACACTGAGCTGCCCAATGTACTGGAGGAACTAACAGACAGTCTGAAAGATGGTCCATGGTTTGGAGAACAAAAGGAAGAAGCTACATAGCAGGAAATCGATATTTCAACAAATGATGACCAAGTAAGTAATGAGCCTACCCTCTATGCCTCAATTTCAACCAGTACTCAACTCCCCGATGAGCGAAAAACATAAGTCGGGCCTTCATAACAAAGGGAGGAAGTTCAAGAACATAGTATTGAACAAGTATATACCATCGAGAGTCTGGGGAATACACTCACTTAGGGAGATCAGAAAATCCTCGAACCCGTGGATGAAGTAGCTAACATACATGCCATTTCTTATGACCAAAAAAGGAAGGCTATTGTCCAGAGAACCACCAAGAAGAGGAGGATGACTTTGGATTGCTCCATCCTCATCACTACGAAGAAAAACCTTATCAACACAGACCATGCTAAGAGGTCTGAAATTATTGACGCAGGGATGGAAATCATAGATGCCACCCTGGACAGAGCTAAAAGACATGAAGATGATTTGGATGCCACTTTAAAAGAATTGGAACATTTGCACCACTTGGTGAAATATTACTAGGACACCACACAGGTCGCGATGTACCTAAGGAGTGAATTCAAGGAGGCCTACAACAAGTTTACAAATGAATGAAACCTATTTACTACAAGGATATCTGAGCTGCAAGAAGACACCCTCATGGCGCTAGAAACATGAAAATATATGGAGAGGTTGTATGAAAAAGTGCAACAAGCCGTGGAAAGAATCAACTATATCAACAGGATGAAAAAGCGACAAGACGTTGAAGAGCACGACATCCGAGTGTTAAGGGAGAGAAAAATCAACCACATAAGGAAATAGACCAAGTATTGGGTTAAAATGTCCCAGGAACCTCATCGAGAAATCCAAGATAAATGGGCCAAGTGCGAGAAAAGTTGGATCAAGATAAATCGGGTGATGAAAGACATCAGACTCTCCAAGTTTTCCACACCCAATGAATTTGTCGACTTGCGTGACATAGTCAAGTCACACATCGAGAAAGACTCATCATGGGCCGAAGAAATAACAAAGGTGACAGACACGACATCAGGGAAGGTGTGATAGTTTATGGAGCACTTGATCAAAGCTCGGGCTATGTTGAAACAATTAAGTGCCATTATAGTCAAGTATCGGGAACTAACAGTAGAGATAAGGAAGATTCACTCAGCCCCAATGGAACAACATAGATTCCCGTATGCCAACACATGAGAGGATCTATTCATCAAGTGGTCGGAGTACGAGAAGAGTCACCCACTTATGTGATATCTTGAGATGACTCCTAGAAAAACTGATAGAAAAGAGCACCATGCACGAGTTTTGTTTTACTTAGTTTCACTTTAGTAGTTATTTTTAGTTAATAGTATGTTATAAATAAGAGGATCGACCTATTAGCAAGGGGTCAATGGTTGTTGCTAGAAAATCTCATTTTTGGTTTTGCAAAGAACTATTTCGGAGCTGCCTTTAATTGAGAATTCCTTTTGGGACCAGAGGAAAGTTTGTGTTTTCATCAAATGCATGTATGATTAGATGTGGAGAAGAATTATTTCTTATTTCATCTCATGAATGGATGTTGTAACGAGTAAGAGATACTAAATATGTTGATAAGTTATCTGATTCAATGTTTTATAGTTCTTATCTTTAATTATGAAAATAAATCATTGTGTTATTATGTGATTGATGATTAGAGTTGAGTGAATTATTTTAATTTCCATCGTTTATCGCATGCATGTTTTCTTATGATAAATTGTATCTCAGTCAGTAATTGGAATACCCGTATGGTTAATGTATTAGTACTAGGCCTGTGGTAGAAGATCATTGTTTGCATGATAGAGTGAAAGGGTTATCCCAAGCTCAACCTCTTCTCCAGTAGTTAAGTCTATTCCCACTTAGTTAGTTTATACCAGATTTATCTTATATCAGTCCCAGCTAAGAGAAAACACAAAAAAAGAGAACTTCCACACTAAAGGAGAAAACCTTCGCAAGAAAACATAAATCCCATCGATTATTTCGGCCGGATCGCTAGATCTGGAGAACCATTCCACTATTAAACTCTATAGAGTCTAATTGGGCCTCAGTGGTGGGTTGTTTTTCCTGATGTTGAGTTAATGAGATTTAGGACCCCTCAATAGATCCCTCTACTACAATTCCTAGTCTAATGAGTGATGAGACAATTGATATGATGGTTCAAGACTAGACCCACCTAGGGATATATGCACACTCTAATGGGATGATCCAATAAGAGATTCATCTTAAAAAGGATAAATATTAACTTAGAGATCATGCGTGATTGACAATTAATGAGTTACACAATATTTAATATCATGAACCACATTGGAAGGAGATGGTGCTATGTAGTAGGTTTAGCGAAAATGATTAGAGTTTGTGTGTGTGAATATAATTTTACATACATACATACACAAATATGTCTCTGTGTACACACACATACTCTTTTTTATATTTATGTATTTGCACTTATAGGTTACGAGAGGTGAAATGCACAAGGTTGTGGTCATTTCGAGGGTTAGGATTGGCTAGAGGGTCAAACTCAATAGGTGGTCTAGGTTCAACCTAAGGACAACGCTTAGAATGAGGATAAGTATGTGCCCATAAATACCTACCCCTATGATATTCTCGAGGAATCTCCTTGGGAAAGTAATATTTATTCATTCACTCTTAAACATTGTAAATCTCACCATACAAAATCACAAGGAAACCTTGAGAAATAGGAACTCCCTCTTGAGAGTTGATAGATATTGAAAACACTTTTTCACTCTCTTGGCACATTATTGATGTTTATCACAAACTTTGAAAAACCACTGATGGGTTTACTAACTTGATGTGAATACACAAGGAGAAAGTGATTAACCCAAATAAATGGTTTTCCATAGAGGCAAAAGTCTCTAAACAATAGGCCATATCTATGTTCAATTTTAAAGACGGTCCAAAACAACTAATGTTCAATATACAATATTTCAAACATCCTCACTGATCTAGATGTTGTCGAGAAAGAAATTAAGGAAGAGATATAAAAAGGAAACACATAGAGATATAGTAATACACAATTTCTATTAATTAACGAAATGTATAGGAACTATAAAATGTAGAGCGAACTGAACTCGCTAGAATGTTGGTATCTTATCTCTAAGATGAGATGTGATTGCTACATGCATTTGCAAGAAGATGATTACAGTGAGGCTCTGAAGGAATTTTTAACATAAATCATAAATGAGAAAAACCTAAACATCAAAAACCCTAACCCCAAGAGATGAAACAACAAAAGGTTTGTGGGCCTTGATGAGGGTAGTTAATACATCAACTTACCAAGGGCGTACTTTTTGAATATGATATCAGTTTGGGGCACTCAATATACCATCAAAAAGGTCTAGTTTATAAGTACACATTCCACTTGTCCTATAATTTTCCATTGACTACTTTTAGGTGTTGTTAGGCCAAAAAAACGTTGTTTAGAGCTTGAAAAATGGCCCCGTAAATTTAGGACACAAAAAACCATAGAAAATTGCCAAGGCCGAAAAACTGTGTTTTCTGCTAATGGAATAGGTGGGTGGACACTTATACCCCCCTAGATCGTTACTCCCCCTTAGGAATCAATGGTCCCCATTGTGCCAAGTTTTCGTTGGAGATGGGGAATATTTTACTGATTTTGAACCTTGGCAAGTTGCTTGCCTTTTTGAAGAAGTTGTCTTGCTTGTACTTGGCATTAGCTTGTTGAAGGATGTCATGAACCTAATGTTGGAGGGGTTGGATCATTTAAACCAATATAGCTACATGATATTCCTTGTTATGAGTGTGGAAGGACTCTACTAGTGAAGATGCAACATGAAGAGAAATATCAATGGGGGCTAATGATTGGAACCACAACCACACCCAAAAAGAGATATGGCCAATAGATATATGAAGGGATCTATCATATCTTTGCTTGAATGGGTAGTGCAAAGGAACCCCCATAGATGAAGCAAGAATATCTTTGTACTCTTATACAATCTTGTTGACCTGCTTCTGCTGGATAGAAAAGTCTTGGGTCGAGGTTGTAGTTTCCTTCTTTTCACCTTCTAGCTAGATCGCAAAGAGTATAAACTTTTTTGTATGAGAGATTACTTTGCATAACTTTTTTGCTGAAACTATAGTTGAAACTAAAAGAACATGATGCTTCCACATATATGGATGACATAAAATAACATCATAGACTTCCAGAGGGGAAACATCACACAATACCTCATCCTTGAAGAGATTGATGTCATAGGATAGGAGACATTGATGGTTGACGTGGATGTCTCATCCATGGAGAAGCCACCCAATGTTGTATGGTTGCGGGTATGGTGTTGTCAACAAATCCAACTTCATGATGAAATCTACTAATATTAGGTTCTTTTGGCTTTTTCTATAAACAATGAAATGTAGTGGGGTCCCCTTCACCCACATCTATGAATGGAAGAGGTGCCCCCCCTCCTTAAGCTCCTTTGGTTATTCTGTTTGGATTGTTGTGGTCATGATGGTAGCAGTGGGTTCTACATCAATGTTCTATTTCCTTTTAATGTTTTCTGAATTAGAGTTTGAGTCATGCTTTGACTCTTTTTATTTGAGATTGGCCACCAATGTCTATTTCAAGAGACATTCATTGGTGTTGTGCCATGGGATTTTTTGGAAGTCTCACAACTTACCAATTTCCTTATTTTATTGCACCTTTTATTGGTTTTCTTGAGGTTGGTTGTTCTGTGAGTTAGGGCCACCTTTACCATAATTTTGTTGTTGCAAATTTGTAGATACAAACTCCCTCTTATCCTGTTGCTTAAATTTTTTCTTGATTTTGACAACACATCGATAAGAAACACGCAGTGACAAGATGTAAAAAAAAATCATTTATGTTTTGATGTACCTATGAAGACCCCCACGATATTTTAGAACTAAATGTCGCTTGGAGTCTTTGATACCTGTATTGGTGTGCAATGTATGGAAGTTATTTTTGAACTCTGACACTATTTGATTCCTCTCTTGACGTAGTGTGGTCCATATCATGTACTAGTTGTCATAGTTTCCAATAAGATAATATTGTTCCTTGATGATGCCCATAAAAGAATCCTAAGTGGGCTCGGCCCCAAATATTCCATACTCCTATATGGATTTTTTCTTGTAGTAAGTCTCCCACCAATATATCACATGGAAGATGACCTTAAGGAGAGCAAAGGTGATTTTTTCCCTATTGGAAAAATTGTGGATAGAGAAATAACCTTCTAGTATATTTAACCACTTTTCCAAAGCATATGCATCTATTTGACCTTCAAACACAAGAATATCAAAATTAACTTGTATATTGAAGGGGGTGGTTCCTCCAAAGTGGTCACTCAATGAATATTCATTTTTTATTGTTGTCCCTCATCGAAGGATTTGGGAAAAATTATTCATCATCTCATTCCTATGTTGCGCGGGGGATTCTGTGAGAAACAAATTGATAAGATCTCTTTCTCCCTCATCTCTCTTTTCTTCCACCATGTGATGTAAGAAGGAAAACACCCTACAGACTACACTAGGTTTCTAAAGTGCAGGTAGAGCTAACCGTCTAAAGTCTCCTAATTTTAGCAGCTATCTTGACATTACCCCATAGTCATACATACAAAGAAAAGTATATGGATCGGATAGTCCTACCTTAAACTCTGTGTCCGGTGTCGATCCCTTTGCACTTGGTTGTTTCCTGACTGCAAGTCTCCTACCAAGGTTGACCCGCATTCATCAAAAGACAAAAAAGAAACTACAAGCATGCATTCTACATATGGATTAGTGGGTTAGATATCATAACCAAAATGAAAATAAATCATGAAGACTGAAGACATCATTTGGCGGGACAAAAAAAGTATTTCTTTATATTAATATCACAAAGTCGGTTACAATATGATACCGACAACTGCTCCTCGAACTTGGTCTTGGGATCCTCTTCACCAATGCACCAACTGCTTCCACATATTCTTCTCCTCTTCAGTTCTCTCTAGGGAAATGACAAGGATTTGCAATGGAGGAGAAAAGGATGAAACAAGAATTCTGGCTCAAACTCACAATGTGGTTGAAAAATATTGGGGCAAAGGGGGGATATTGAAATGGGCATAGTTTCTTTTCTCTTGTTCTTCCTTTTGAAATGGGACTCCAACATCTTCTTTTATAGGCCAAAAATCTAGGTATTTGATTGGGTGACTGGCTATAGGTGGTCAAATGATTAGTAACAGCCCAAAAGCCCATATCCCTTTGCAATTTTTATTTTTTATTCTTTTTGTGAGTGTACACGGGCTGTAATGGTGTAGAAAGCGTGTGTATGTAGGCAGTAGTGGTGTAGGGCACGTACATCTTCAAGAAAATGTTTTTTTTAGAATATTTGTTCAATGATGGCTTGGGAAAGATAGCAAGTAAGATGGCCTAATGTCAGGTATGCATGTCTGGTGCAATTTAGGGTTATAACAGATGCCCCCTAATGTTTAAGGTCAGAAGAAAATCTGATGGCCGAAATACATTACAAAGCTTCACCAACGTACGAAGCGAGTGAGCCTAGAGACCAGAGTTCAGGAGGTGCCATCTGCAAAATAATAATTTGTCTCACCGAGGCGGGCATACCCATGCTCGAAATGAAATAAAATCATGGCTGCCAATCAAATACACTACAGCTCCATGTCATATAACTATATAAAGTGTAGCCACGATAAATACATAGTGGGTCTACATCTCAAAATCAAAAGATATACATGTATAGTATGCATATTTAAGAATCTAATGACGCCCGATGGATGGAGATGAGGCCTTTAGAGCTTGAGAAACAACTTAAATATATTCAAAACTTGGGTAGGAGTGTAATATCAGTGTACTGATTCACTACCCAGAGGTCTTCGACAATTCATCGGGAACAGACAACAGGATCTCGGTGATTAGGCATAGAACTTCATTGATTTTAAACAAGGACTTGATTGGTCTTTCAGGGTGGCCGGACATGAGGAAAAGAGACAAATTGCAGAAGGGTCGACTCAAGATTAGTAAAAATTCCCCTGGACAGAAGCACGAAAAATGATGAGACTCAAGAAGCATGGCATTGACATAAGTTCATGATGCAGGAGGCAACACAAACTCTCCATATGTTCGAAAGGATAACCAAACGAAGGAGGATGCATCTCTATGTAGTGAGAACAACTTGCTAAGGTCATATTAAATCCTAGAGCTTGATGAACAAACGAAAGGATGTGCTTTTCCCAAGGGTGACTCATTGTGCTGCCAACAAAAAGAAAATACTTTTGCCTTCCTCTTTTTGGGGTATATTTGATTTTTTTGTCTTTTTCAATAATTTTGGAAAGCTTGAAAAATAATAAAAGAATGATACGTTACAAAGGAGGAATGAGTGTCGCAAACATACTAGTTCCAAGCGTAAGGAACACACTGATGCTCAAAGAAAGTAGACATTTGCTGGAAAAGGACACTCAGGAAAAATCCTCCATGGGTCAAGGTGTCAAGATGCAGAGGCAAAATGCTACAAGGCTTGCATATAAGGAATGCTTTAGATGGTTCAGTTGAGAGAAAAATGGAGCCGACATTAGGCCAAAGACGCAGGAATGCAAATGTGATTAATACGACAGAATGATAACATCCTTCGATGCAATTTTAACGAGCCCAAAGAAGGTAAGCTCGGTGTTTTTTCATTTTTAGAAAGTCTGAAAAAGCGTAAAAGGAGACTCCACTGGGGTACCTTTTTCGAAGGTAGTCTAGTTGGTTCAAAAAAGGGGTAAAATAGCACTGAAAAGACGTCTATTCAAAACCATTTTAACGAGTTTGATAAAGACAAGATAACTCGACAATCTTTTCATTTTTAAGGAGTTTGAAAATAGCTTAACTATGAACTTCATAAGGGATGTTCTTCTGGACCAATTTAGCGAGTGTGAAGAAACAAGGTCACTTGGCCATCTTTTCAATTTTAGGGAGTCTGAAAAGAGCTTAACTAAGGACTCCGTGGGGGTTCCTTTTTCATAATTTTAGTCCCTCAGGCCCAAAAAAGGGTTAAAATTATACCTGAGAATACTCTTCTAGAGAACTGAAGCTCCTAGAGTATACCTTTGTTCGTATAATTGACCATCCAGACCGAAAAAGGGGTAAACTACCGCTGGACAGACGTGCCTTCAAGTTTTAGTTTGGCGAGTGTGAAGGGAAACAAGATCGCTCAACAATCTTTTCATGTTTAGAGGGTCTGAAAAGGGCTTAAAAGAAGACCTGTCATTGTTTGGGAGTCTAGAGGGAGAGTTCAAGAGTGATGATGAATCATGAAAATGAGGTTCAAACTCGTAATCAGGAAAAACTGATAAGGACTCTAGATCCTATAGTCATTAACAATGGCATGGACGCCAAAAGCAATGAGGATCTAACTAGGGCATCCATGTAAAGGCAGGTTCTACCACTAAATTACAACACTTCTAAAGCAACAAATATGGTTTTGTGTCACAACTCGATGGGGTCAATCCTATGGAAAAGCATAAAGACAATGAGATGCAGAAAGTGGAGGTGGAAACCTAAATTAGATGAAAAAAGTTGGAAAAACAACTTTTTTGCCAAAGGACCTTTAAAAATGAACCAACTCTCAAAAAATTTCCCAATACCAAAAGTAACATGTATCATAACATCCCATAAGAAACTCAAGAACCATACTAAATGATCTTCGAGCTAGAAAAAACAACAAAGGGGTCCAAAAAATGACAAAAAGGGGCCAAAAAGTCTATAAATAGAAACTGGTAGCTCATTATCACCATTGTAAATTGATAATTTACCAAGAAGTCAAAAACACCCCTTTTCTAAAAGAGTTGATTCTGGGAGCTTCAGAGGATGAAATGAACTTCTTCTTGGACCAATTAAGTACACACTAGCTCCTCTTGCATTTCTATACTTTCCTTTTGCATTTTAATTTGGTTTTTGGGGGGGCCTGTACCTCTAAAAAAGGTCGGCCCTACATGTATGCGGGATGTCTTAGGAAAGGTAGCATATGCCCGCATGAAAAAAATAATCTTCCCATGTGCATATGCGACTGTGTCCAATACAACCCGTGTACACCCTCCAAATTGTGGAAAATTTTAAAAAAGAAAGATTTTTGACTCTCTTTTGAACTTGTTCTTTTTGCAGGATGTACGTTCATTGGAGAGAAAGGGAGAATGAAGACATTGATTCTTTGGTATTAGAAGAGCATGTTGGTCTTTCTGTATTAGCTCAATGTGTTTTGTTGAAATACTTCCAGTGTCCACTCATGAGGGCACAACCCAGGTTACTGAACGCCTTGGTAGATTACTGGCACCCGGACGCCGAGGCATTTATGATCGAGGGGAAGTCATTGAATCCAATGAATAAAGAAATTTACTTCCTGACTGGTCTCTCGAGGAGAGGGGACACATTCAACTTACGTATCTTTCCCCCTAGGTCTCACAACATAGCTGAGTTAATAGGGCTACACTACGAGGCGGGCACATATAAAGTGGGTTCTCAGGTTTCTATCCACAAGATTTCCAACCTATCACTGAAAGTGATAGTTTTACTTATTGGGCAGATCATTGGATCCATGAATTTACATCAGGATTCCTAGGTGCACATGCATTGTGTGGTACAGTTCTTGAATGCATGAGTGTTCGACTGGAGCACAACCATGCTAGATTGCTGAAGAGACAATTGACAGAGTGTCAGGTGTGGGAGAACCAAAACTTTGGGTTCGAGACTATTTTATGTTCTTTCTTATTTGAGAGGGTACCCAGTATCAGTCCATGAGATACAGTACGAGGGAATGAGGCCTCCCTCCCAACATTATGTAGATGGGCAATTTTGTTGCCGGAACAGGGGGGAGAGAGGACCATTGAGGCCTTCGATGATAATTTTTTCGACTGGTGGTCTTAACAGATTCTGGCCATAGAGGATTACCCCTATGCTGGGATCAACTTCTCCAGGGATAATCATATGCCCGTACCTCCTGGAGTAGAACGAGGAGAGATAGGTATGTTTGTTTTTCAAAGTTATTTAATTTTTAATTCTTTTTATATATATCATTTTTATGTGTACCAGAATATCTGACAACTATGTATTTGTTATGTACAGATGTGGGACCAGCGCTTCTAGCATACTTCTCGAGGACTAGGCGGTGTCCTCAACCAGAGGCAGGACCACCCGCAGTCATCGGACTAGTAGCAGCAAACAGGGGGACCTCCAACCAGAGAGGCTGAGAGAGTATTGAGACGGGTGGAGCAGAACCTCACCGCGCTCACTCGTGTAGTCCCTATGGCAGAGATCAAGGATCTGCCACCAATGATGCCACCTCATGTAGTTGGGGTACCATGGACTTGGTTCCAACTCTTCCGACATTTGGAAATCTCCGTTGTTCATTACGGCAGGGACAACATGCCCTGCCCTTAGCTAGGTTGGACTACTTACGTGCTGAGGGCACCTTTTGTATATTTTTGAGGGCATAAT
>SNQJ01S0205900.1:0-11252 GCA_010110895.2 Picea sitchensis | reverse complement strand
TGCGACCTAGCATTACCACGTCACACCACATAATACCACTCTCATAACACTAAAAAAACACTTTGATACCATCATAAACTATGCCCAACATGGATATGATATAACTATGTACAAATATGCCTTGCATATGCTACACTTATGCCAACTAATTACTATCATGCACCCACGCATATTCATATACATTCATAATTAATCATAAAGGACATTCATGAGAAAATTTTGTATCATACAAATAATTAACACAGAAAAAAATAAACACAATTCACACACATTTAAGTATAGCAATGAAAGATTAATAATCATGGAACTTATTGTTTAGAGAAGTACCAACTAGATGGAAACCTTAGACGTTCCTCCCAACCACAGTCACTGTTTTTATATATCTCAACAGTAAGTCATCCTCAATCCAGGGTTATGACTCCACCAGGGAAAAGACACTCACATAGGAAAACTAAGATCCAATAGCACACAGCTCAAAGGAATGCCAGTGGCACCAACTCCAATAATAGCTCCACCTCATATCCTCTCATTCCCCACAACCTATCCCACTCGAGAAAATGTACCCCAATTCTCTACCAACACAATCCTTTGGGTTGTCCCACTTCCCTTCCAGGGATTCAACAATAGGCTGACTAGGAAGTCTCATAGCTTTATGGCACTAGGAACACAAGGATGCTCTCAAGGATCTTATATACACCCACTAGGCCAATGCATAGGGAAACCTTTTCCAATTAATTCATGTTAGTACCTGATTTTGCAATGACCGTTGAAAGATTCTTTTCCCTTCCCTATCCTTTCCTAGCATTACTTTACATTATGTTTTCTTCCTCTGCAGTTTTCAAAGTGTTCTTGCATTATCCTTTTTCAATGTTTTTAACATGCATTAATCTGATTAAGCTTAGAACTAGACATTTAGGATCTTTCCATCAAATCATAAGTCATTTTTCTCGTTTTAAATTTGAATTATGGCTTATGGAAAAGGGCGCTACAAGAATAGAGTTATTATTGTAGCGCTATGAATAATCATCATTTTACATGTACTACTTCACGAAATCATGTCAGAAGACACCCAAGATCATATCCTAAATGCCATCATGATTGATGATTAAAGATCTAATTGTGTCCTCAGTATTATACTCACTTGAAGAGATTGGGATTGTACTCATCCATCCTGAAATCATATCACATGTTTGTTGGTTTCATAGCATGATGGATAATAGATTACACCTGAGACTTTCATTATATTTGGTTTTAGTTTATACAAGCTTTGCAAGTTGCCAACCTCTTCCACAACATTTTCAGAAGATCTATAGTTGTTGCTGACAGAAACCCTAGACAAACTCTGAAATTCAATGCTTGGCATTATGGCACCCAAGAAAAGTGGGAAAGTTACCCGACTAGAACTAGAGGGCATTGGATTGCTCAAGGCTTATCCAAAACTTTCACAAAAATTCAGAGAAGCAAAAAACAGAGGTAGATTTGGATAGGCATTTGCTTGCTCCAAAAGATGAGCCTAAAGACAGTAAAGGAATCCATCTCAGAGGGTCTAATAAGTAGTAGCTTGGACCATCAAAACAAAAACAACAGGAACCTGAAGACTTCAAAGAAATAAAGCCAAATTTATTCATTGATCTGAATAAGTCTGCACCTGAGGCAAGCTCTGAAAAATGTAAAAAATGAGAAGGGCATAAATTAATACAGGCAATACTCTATTTTTTCCATGTTTTAGTATTTATCTTCAAAAGCAGTTTCTGAAACGATGGAGATGAATTATTTGAAACCAAAAGAGGTTTTTTTTGGAAACAATCCCCTTCAAAAATCCTCTCTTTGTTTTTACAGAAATATCATAGTTTAATAGGTTTGAAGATATCTTTGAGGCCTATTTTTCAGAGATTTCAAAATAAATGATTTCATGTTTTAGTGACCTATTTTTGGAGAGGTTTCAAAGACTTTGGAGATCATTTTTTGGAAAATAAAATAAAATAATAACAATTTGTTTTTAACTAGCCCCTTCACAAAAACCTCTCTCAATTTTTACACATCTATCACAGTTTAATAGGTGTGAATATATCTTTGAGGCCTATTTTTCATAGATTTCACAATAAATGATTTCCTGTTTTAGTGACCAATTTTTGGCAAGGTTTCAAAGCAACTAGAGATGAATTTTTGGAATCCAAAAGAATTTTTTATTGGGAAAAGGACCCTTCGCAAAAACCTCTCTAGGTTTTTACACATATATCACATTTTGGGAGATACGAAGATATTTTTGGACCCTGCTTTTCAGGAATTTGCCAGATTTATTTTCCTAAAAAATCTCATGGACAACAATTAATAAGCCACCTCATTAATTCGACTTGGAGATCATATATGATCTCCTCCTTGGTTCTTTGAAACAAGAAACTAAATATAGATGAGGAGGTTTCCATATCCATTTCTTTTGGATCTTGATAAATATGTATTCTTTCTATATAAACAAGGTAGAAGGAAAAATTAGAGGGGGATGGGTTGGGAACCATTAGCCAGTTTTGAGAAGATATTGTAAAGCAAAGAAATATTTCATCTTGATACTAAATGGAAAAGGATTTTTGATGGTCGGAATTTTATTCTTTTCTATATTTCTATCTTTTTCTTACTTGAATGCATGGTAATCTTGTGCTAAGCATTTGATTGTTTTCTATTTGTGAGTAAGTCAGTGGAAATTGTGGTGTTTGCTTGTTCATAATTAGATTTTTTTTCAAGTACATGTCTCTTTTCTCTTGAATGATATTTGGATTAAGAGTTTCATATGTGAGTGGAAAAATTGAAAGCTTACATACTTCTTTATCTTTCATATTCCTTTGTCATGTGATTATTGAATTGACTACCATTTACTCAATCAGTGAGATATGGATTTGTTTTTTCCTTTGTGAATTGATTTCATACATTATCATTGACCCCAACCTTCAAAATAATTAAAAAACGAATTTAAATATTTATCTATAAAACCATTGCAATAACTTGATGATGTCCTAGCTTGTCCTCTCATGGTCAAGTGCAACTTTAGGGACTAACAAATTCCCATATCTAGTCTCATCCCTCCCCAAGGAAACTCAAGGAGAAAAACACACCAAAACCACCAAGGATTTACAGGATTCACAAGGTTCACAGGGTCTCAACTCGCTCTTAAATATATGGTTCGAACCCTTCCCTCTCAATTTAACTATCCAACATTTCCCTTGAATTTTCCCCCTCTAAAGCTAATGATTATGCCCTCAAAAAATTCCCCTTTCCACCAAAACTCAACATTATAAATGCATGCTATTTTCATGGAAATTTCCATACAAGTAACTCAATTGTTCCCACTTGGTAATTTGTTCCCCTCCCTTAGGAACTTAGGGTTTGAAACAACATAAACTTAGGCTTGGAATTTTAGGAATATTTTATTATATTCCTTGGCTTATCCCCCTAGCTTAATCCCTTCTCAGAATCCCTTATCCCACTTTCCCTCTTGTGGATTCCTATCTCCCCATAATCATTTGTTCCAAGTCTGCAGTATTGATGTATTTTATTAATATATAGAGTGATATTACAATTTACAAATCTTGTCTCACCAACCATATCATACAGGCTCACTGACCTAATATCGCACAAGCACCCGGGCCTAACATTCATACAAACAAGGAACTTTGTCCAAAAACCATCTTGGATTACTGACCTACATGAACAAGTGTGCATACACATATCTAGTTACCACTTGGTGGTATTACAATTCAAGTTATGAAAAATATTTCTCTATGCTCAAGAATAAAATACTACATATAAATGGAAACAAAAGACAATTCATTGATAATAAATTTAATGTCTATAAAATACAATGGAATATTTGTGTTAATCTTAACATGTCGAATTTTCAAGTATCATAACTTATTTCCCTTTAAAGAGGGGATACATTTTGTATATAAACCCTTAATGATTCAAGGTTTGGCTAAAGATAGTAGAATGGCTCAAATATGATTAGGATTATGATGGGCCTATGATTACAACTAATATCTCATTTTTTAGTCAATGTGAATTCAATCATCACCATGTATCTTTCTAACCTACCACTTTCTATAACTCGTTATCTTCATGTAATCTTCTTATTTTTTGTCATTAGTTATGCCGACAAGAAAGTTTTGGTTTCAATGCTTCATGTTTTTGAGACAAACACCAATATTTTATATATCGCAAAAATATGAAATGAACACATAAGGAAACCAATATTACTCGAGAAAATTATCTATATTGCATAAAAAATTATAAACTAGCTAGTCTTTATATTGATGTTTTACAAAAACAATTATAGCCATGATTATCTATGGCCTACCACTTGGGAAANATGAAATGAACACATAAGGAAACCAATATTACTCGAGAAAATTATCTATATTGCATAAAAAATTATAAACTAGCTAGTCTTTATATTGATGTTTTACAAAAACAATTATAGCCATGATTATCTATGGCCTACCACTTGGGAAACCAAGACCACAATAAATAAATAAATAAACGATGTTTGTTGTCTGGATAAGCATTTTAACTTTCAAATACTTGAAAACAATAAATCCTATATAGAATTGATAGGATCCTAAGAGATAAAATGTAGAACTCATAGAAGAATATTAGTTCTATTCAAGAATCAAATTGGCCAGCCTATGAGGTTGTGTGCTTGTTTCTACCCATTATGGGTGTCTTTCTATATGATGGGATATTCCTCAATGAGAATAGGGTTGGAGGGTGTGCCTTTTGATCCTTGATAATGCTCAATTGTTGCTAGCATAACATTCTCAATGTTTTGGGGGTTGGACACAATGATGTGAATATCAAACATGGCTATGAAGAATGCTTCAAATTTCTTGTTTATTAGGTCCAATTTGTGGAGGATGGCTTATTGTTATTTCCCTTTTACCTCTAAAATATAGGTTGTAAAGGCTTTGTTTAGCTAGTAGAGTTCAGTGATCGTGAAGATTTTGTTATCCCTTGTATGAGAAAACCCCATATCATGAATCCAACCCTCAAATTCAGCTTCAATTTGGTCTTTGGAAATATTCTTTCTTTTCTACAAAATCAAGTTTTGCAGCTAGGCAGTCTCTTCCCTTCACTTCAAAGGAAAATTGTTTGTGGTAATCATTGGCTACCATAATGGCATCCTTCTAGGCTTCTGTTATGCACTAAGGATGCTTCTAAGTGATGGATTTTTTGGCATTTTTCTTGGACCCCTATTGGAACCTCCTTTTGTTAGATTATGGACCCATCTCATTACCCATTTTCAACATTATTGAATGAAAAAACATGATAGGGGTGGTGGATAGGAGGCAGTGGAAAGGGACATAGAAAGGAATTGGAACCTGAGAGGAGGGGAGAAAGACCTAGGAGGAATTCACCCACCCCACAAATAAAACTAATATATCATTCCCAATATCAACCAATTGTAAATGTGACACATAAAATGTAGAACTAGGGAGGGATGAACCACATAATAGAGGGCATATAATCCAAAAAATAACTATCAAGTTTGAAGTCAAGATAGGGTAGTTAAGCTTGGAGAAGAGACTATCACCACCGCTACATCCAATAGCACCTTCATCTTCCACTGACACTTTACATCTACAATTGGAGAGGGATAGAACAAACAAAGCTCGTGTTTCTTCCATGATAGCATGTGAGGTGTTCATGCTAGAAAATTATGCCAGTAGTTGTAGGAAGAACAACCTTACTCTCTATTGATGACCCTCGTCCTCCTTCTCCTTAGTAACCGCATACCTCACACATGGAATTGCATGCATATCGGGCTTCTTAGGGCATGTGGAGCTAGTCCCTATCCCAATGGATAACACCCCATCCAAGTGATATCCACTCTATATTGCATAATTAAATGAGGAGTGAGAGCCTCCTTATAAAGGGTTACATACAAGTTGATTCAATCCACTTTATGAATGTGGGATAAACTAAGATACACACAAAAGTGAAATATAACATAAAAGTATAACATAACCTAAAGTGAAAATGAATGTATTAATGTCTATGTCTAATATATAATTGACTACTATTATTTTCACATTTACTCTAACAACCTCCCTTAATGGTCAATGTACTAACTAAACCAAGCTTATCTCGAAATTCGACATATTTATCAAGAACCAAACAATTTGGTCCTTTGATGGAAAATATTGCATCTCAATAGATCCATCCTCTATAATTTGTTTGATGAAGTGACAATGGATTTCGACATGCTTAGAGTGCTTGTGGAAGATCACTAGATTCTTGGCTAGCTTGAGCACCCCTAGATTGTCATATAGCACTAGTATCATCTCTATTTGATGCAGATTCATGTCTGAAAGCATCCTTCTAAGACAAATTTCCTCACAAGATCCTTTCATTGTTGCTCAATATTATGCCCTGGTCAATGAAAGGGCTATTGCATGTTAACTACAAGGAAAACGCATTCTAGCAGAGGTTTTTGCGGAGGATTTTGGAGAGGTTTTTCATGTTACCAAATTTGGAAAAAATTTCAAAAAAATAATTTGCTACAACCTCCTCTATTGGCTACAGAGGTTTTAGCAGATGGTCCATGTAACTAAAAAAAATTGGGTGGGCGGAGGTTGTAGTACAAGTTTTTTTTTCGGTGTTGTTCTTGTCAAAATGCACCAGTGCGGTATTGACAAACATGCACTGGCATGTTACTATAATAAAATGCATCGGTACATTAATATAATAAAAGAAATGGATATTAATATAATAAAAAAATTCCCCAGTGCGTTTATAACTATTGTGCACTAGTTCTTCCTTTTTCGTCGCATGTAGAGCATCGATGCTCTTATAATTACTACTCATTGGTTCCGCGTTGTTTTCATATGATGCCCCAATTCACTTTATGATTTGTTTTCCCTGGTGCGATTAATTTATAGTTATCCATGGTGTGATCATGTTATCTTGAGACCCAGTGCATAGCATGTGCCCCGGTGCTTGTGTAATTAGTGCGTACATGTATCTATTTTACCATATGCACTGAATGGTAGTGAAATTTTGAATATTCGAGGAGAGATGTCAGCACCATTATTTTAAGTATGCACCGGTACGTATACTATTAAAGGAAACGGTGCGTAAATAATATTTAGAATCCCAGTGCGTATAATAAACATAATGCACCAGTACGGAAATTGTTTTTAGTGCCCCGATTTATATTTCAAACATGAACACCGTACAATTTTGAAACAAGAAATATTATTGTACGTTATATCATTTATGAAATGATGTGTTTTCTCAATAGTACGTATTGGCGAGTTATTATAATTATTATGTATTGGTGTGTATGATGCCTCAAAATGTATTTATTCATATATTATGGCACACACTATCTAGTGAGTTCAAAAGAATACAGTGCACTGATATGTATATATTTTAATTCTTTTTTTTTTTTTACAAATTTTCAATTAATTATTTCAAAATCAAATTTTTTTTTATAAGAATATTGTTTTATATTTATGTTATTGCATTTTGATATAATGATTGAATTAATACGTTAACCAACCAATTAAACCTTTGTTATTTGTAACAATCTAAATCATCCACATATTATTTATTCGGGAACGCAACATTTTACAACATTTGACAATGCAATGAAATAGGAAACCCATTTTATTATATATGAATAAGAGACCCATTGTCATACAAAAAGAGACAACGTAAATGTCTAGTGCAATAATCAAGTTGCAACCAATTTGTAATTTTTATACTTATTGGTAACATGTCCTCATGCAATTGGGACAATATGCTGAGTACATTAAATAGAATCCCTGATATTCAAAGACAAATATTACAAAACATACAACTTGTAGTAATATTCATTTATATTGATTTTCATTCATCAATTGAACTGTTGACATTGTTTGAGATGTGTGCATGCCTCATTTCTTCATCATTTATAGGTGATATTGTACTTTGGTTTTTTAACATAATGTTTTCTCGATCGGCTTGTTTTTTATGTTTTTCCCCTTTATCTTCCATCTACAAACATAGAAATAAACTGTAATATATATATAGTAGAATATACATGATTGCATAAATAAAAAAACATACCTTAGAACCAAGTATTTCATAAATAATACACATTCTTTCGAAGCCATGCTTCATGAATTCTATCAAAATCTTCTTTGATGGCTGCATTCCAGGCTTTGTTTTATGCATATTTAATACGCTATGACAAAGCACAATCGATATAATCAATATAAAATTTTATTGTTTTTTCATCAATTATAAAACAAGGGAAGTTAAACAGCATAGCTACATACAAATTGTTCAATTAAACTTTCGTTCTTCAACATGTGCTCACAACCCACACTTATCCCAATGTTTATCAATTCATGGGTTGGCTCCTCTCTGTATGTTAACACCTAGTCGAAGACATCCATGGATAAGTGTAAATTAATTATTTAAATATAAATATCATAACAAACATGAAATCTTAAGAAATATTGAAAACGTAAATACTCACAAAGTTTGTGATCAACCCTTTTATTCCTCGGCATTATGTCTTATGTGGTGAATGGATTCTATTTGTTTTTATTTCCTGCCACAAAACAATTGAAAATCAGTATTTCACGCGATACTTAAATTTGATGTTAAAAGAATAAATAAATGATTACATACTTCTAATGCACATTGTAGTTGGGATGGCTCCTCTTGTGATGAAGTCATGTTCATTTCTTTTAACATCTTCTTCTACACTTTTTTGGACATCTCTACCAACATGTCTTGGTTTTCTTCTCGTTTGTCCTTTGGAATTTTCAAAATCTCCCTGGGAAAAAAAGAAAAAAAAGATGAAGATAAAAAATTCCTTTTTTTTAAATAAGATTTTGGTACATATATTAAGATAATTTGAACTGAGGCATCAACAATATTTATACGCATTGGTGCATCATGCATACATATGTGCACCGGTATAGTATAACAATGTCGTGGTGAAATTGAAAACCTTTTAAGAAAAATTGTATTCATCCGATGCTTTATGAATTAAGAAAAGCATAGCTTCCTAAGTACTATTTATTATGCATCGTTGAGCAATGAAAAAAATTAAGAAATGACAATTTCCATATAAAAACAATATTTTTTCCATTTTAAACTCAAGGGTGCGCTTTGTAAACAATGTGCCCCAGTGTGTATTTAGGTAAAATGTGCACCATCGACCACGAAAATCATTTTTAATAATATTTCGAATTGAAATAAAGTGGTGTTGTTTATAAAAAAATATGTGTCGGTGTGTTTACTATGTACAGAGCACATTAGTCACCACGAAGGCATTTTTAAAATAAAAATCGACAACAACGGGAAAGTTTGGTATCAAATGTAATGAGTGGTTTCATTGCAACGGATAGGAAACACCCATATATAAATAACCAAACCCTATAAGGAAATTGTGCCTTAAAAAATTATTCTTGTGAAATATAGAGGGAGAAAGAAAAAGAACAGAAGGGAAATTAGGGCTTTCGATATTGAAGGTAATTATGAAAAAACAAAATTTATTTGGGAATGCACTGAAAATTATTTGAATCAAATAGGAGAATGATCAAGATAATTAATAGAATGAAATCACATACCTAAAATTTCTCATCTGCAGATTTCTATGTGATATACAATACTCCCCCTCGAATCTAGCTCTTCAAAAAGAATCCACCTAGTCGGAAACCTTTGTTGATAAATCTTTGTTGCACAAATATCCTCTCTAAAATTTGGCAAACAATAAAACAATGAATAGTATTTTCTTTTATAAAAAAAAAAAAAAATCAAATCCCCACTCATTTTTTCATTGTATATTTCGGTACATTGGTGATAAACACACGTGCTATTTTTTTTCAAAAGTTATGTTTTCGGTGCGCTATGTAATGAGTAGCGCACTAGTGTGGTATGTATAACACACCAATTTATTTTTGTAATAAATTTCAAATTATTGATAGTAAGCACGTGTTATTTTTATAACTTACTTTAGTCAATGCACTATACAATTTGAAACGCACCGGTGTGAAGTGTAATTAATAACGTATTGGGGTGGTGTGTAAGTAATAATGTACCATAAGAGGTTTTGTTTTGTGGAGGAAATAACGGAGTTCAGTCTTCGGTGTTATTGATATCTATATCAATTAAGGTCCAAATAGAAACCTCAAGAGGATATGAATCCCCCTTCTGTTTTTATAGAGGTAGTACTCCTCTTTGGCTGAAAGATATATCTTAAATATATTGAATTAGGGAGAATGCTAGACAGCAAACCCCAAAATCTTTTTGCTTAGTTTTATATTGAAATGGTTCTTGATAACTCAATATGATCTTTATGTGCAACAAATTGCTTATTTACAATAAAATATTGAAGAAATGATTCAATATCAGAATATATATATACTCAACATCATTTATGAAACCCTCTAAATCACATACAAGTAGAGGATACATCCATGTCTTCTCTCAAGAAAAATGAGGAAATAGTTTTGATCTTTGTAAAAAAAATTAAATGTGTTTCGCATTCATAACTGAAAGAATTTGATGGGAATACTTCAAAAATATCATGCTTAGAGACCCCAAGATCTGATAAATCATTAAATTAAAACCTCTAAGTAGTTCTTTGTGGAGTTTTATTCATAAAAGTTATTCAACAATACAAAACATCTCAGCAAACCAATTGACTAAGTGTTCAAAAATGAAGCTTGGAAAACACAAGAATAGATATCAATGAATTCAATAGATAATCTTGGCTTACATCTGATAGTCACATTGTAAATACTTCATGATATTATAGAGACTAATTGTTTGAAGAATACAATAAAGATACTCAAGACTCAACCTTATGCTTGGTTCAGAAATACAAACATAAAGCCTTGAGAAAGTAGTGTAGAAGAAGAATAAGAATGGAGAGTACAGAGATATTTGTTTGTTGATCAGAAGCTTGGTTGCATATTGATTGATGTACACTTCTATTCTAATCTTTTGATTTCATGTTTATAACACTTTGATGGAGCCTTCTCTTTCTTTTTAAAATATATTCCTCTAACTTCTTGAGGTAGTTAGGGTTTTCTCTTCTTGAAATAATCACTTCAATTAATTCCTAATTGAAGCCTCATTAATGAATTTATATCATTGATATTCATTTCTTGAAGTGGGCCCCTTTTCATCTTTAATAATAATAAAAAATTAATAACCTTTTATTTTGAAAATTTTAACCGGATTCCTTTTTAAAGAGAGGACTG
>SNQJ01S0205899.1:0-16426 GCA_010110895.2 Picea sitchensis | reverse complement strand
CAACGGTCTTCGAAAGGATTGCCCAACGAGAAGAGAGGTAATGATAACTTCAGCTCTATAGAGGGAGCAGAATACCCATGAAGAGGACGAGAACACCGCAGACTGGCAGGCAGAAAGATGGCAGAAGCATTTCTGCGTAATTAAAGGAAAACTCCCGTGGAAATGATACATTTTCTGCACGTGGTCCAAATAAGCTAACTGAAAGCATTCTCAAGATGGACATTACTTCTCTCGACGTAAACGAGGACTATACGATGAAGCAGAGAGAAGTTGTATCTGGGAATTAAACAAATACCAAATGGTGTCAAAAGTCGTGCACCCCACTTGCTTCATGCCCATTCACGTTCTTTTCATATCTAATATCTAAATGAGACTTGGCAATACAATTCCTATTTCGCAATGGCCTTCACAAGAGATCATATGTTTACACGTCCAATTAATTCACTGCTTTCTGCATTATTATAAAATGATGAGCTGAGTATATTCGTCTGTTTAATTCCTAGATATCAGATCTTGCCAAGCCATGGAAAATGGTAGAGGAGAAAAGAGAAGTCTCATTTATTCACACTTAATGGAAGATGTAAATTGTCGAAACCAGTGAGAGACATCACAATTTCTTTATTAAGAGTCTTCTGCGTTGCATCGCTCATTTTTGAGCCTCCATGTGCTCCGGCTAGGTCGTATTGATTCTCTTTTCATATCTGTGCGTCCACTTTGGCGGTATCAAGCATTTTTTCGTAGAGTTTGCTTCCGAGAATCTGTGGAAATGTGATAGTAGCAGACTAACATTATAAATGGCGCGAAGGAGATTACCAAATATGTTATGGAATGGGCACGAACGCATGTTGTGCAGCCCGACGACTCTGCTGGCAGTTATCATCGGCGATAAAACTGGCCGGTAAATGTGGATTTTCCCCAAGATTAGCTGGAGACTGTGTCAGCGGCTACAGGAAGCAACATAATGGATATTATTCTCGGGAGTTTCATTTTCGATTCAAAGAAGGTGAAGGTGAAGGTAATATCTTCTCCATTACTTGGCACCACAGCTGCTAAAGTTGGAGGAGTTTAGGAGCTGCGTGATGAAGAAAAACAACACCATCATCTGGTGGAAGATATACAGGGCTTCCCGAGGAGGGCCATTCTTTGCATAAGCTACAATCCTTACAGTCCATGAACACACATCCCGCTCAGGCATTTGATCGAAAATCTGCGAACGTTTGTCATACTTCTACACTTGACATACATACGAGAGTATTTCCCAGAAGTCAATCTGCCATGGACTCTCGTGAACTCTGATTGACGTGGGCGTGGATGAGTTTTCCCTCTACCAATGCTCTCTTTTGAATGCAGGCCTGAGATAAAGAAAATTTCATAGAGGATTCAACATGAACACCACCATTTTCATTCTCCATCGTGTTCAATATGTGTATCGCCTCCTTCAGATGGCCCGCTTTGCATATTGTTGTGACATGGTAGGCATAGGCTTCTGTATTAACAGTGAAAATTGCAAGAATCCTGCATACAAGGTAGGTGGAAAGATGCAATAAACTTCGAAATTATCTTGTCGAACAGTGCTTCATCTATTTACCCCGATAGTGAACCAATGACTAATCTAAACATAAATGTGTGATCCAGGAAACGAAGGGCCTGCCATTTGTTGGGTCGCATCATATCAATGTACTGTGCAGCGATCCATTTCCATTGTCCTTCTTCAAATATGAAACTGTGAACGACTCATGGTGTGGGGTTAACCTTCCTACCTCTAACCTCACTTTCTCTTGCATTACAATGGGTGCCTGCGTTTACATTGAACAGGTTCAAGGATGTATGGTTGATATTATCGAGAGAAGAGAATTATCGAGCTAACATTGATTTAGGACACTAAGATGCAGGTTTGGTCCCAAGGACTCGATTTTCCTTTGCTGAGGAGTGGTGCCATCTGTGTTGTTGTGGAGTGCTAGTTTATTTAGTTGATTAATCGAGGAATACCAGCAAGGACACTCCGTGTATTTTCAGCCTGGAAGACATTAGCTTTTCACATCCAAATGGCTATGATGCTTGGTCTAGGGTTCAGAGCTCGAAAGAATTCAAGTATAATAATGATTTACCTGCTCGACATTTGGGAAAGATCAGAAGAAGTGAAGGCTGTTACACATGAAGAGATCACGACGTTTGGTAAATCACAGAAGAAGCGAAGGCAGTTAGACATGGGGACATCAAGAGTTTGATTCGAGAACAAAAGAAACATGGCGGAAGGCAAACCATTTTGTGTATTTCCCGGAACACTAGAGTTTTTTTTGGATTTTTTCTCTTTAAAATAATGATGTATGTAACAAAGAACAGCCAAAGGCGAAATTTGGGTTTATGTCATTTTATCATCCTGAATGAAATTAAGAGATTCTATACTTTGTCACTATCTAATTCCGTTTTCTTCTTTGTATTATTGTTTCTGAATTTTTTCATCACTGCTTTTCTGCCTTATGTCATTATTATTTCATCTTGTATTGGTTACAATTCAGTACAACCTTTGTTGTAGCTATTTGAAGCATCATTTAATGTGCAGTTTTCCCTCTGTTTTCCGTGAGTAGAAAAAGACCTGCATTTTAATTGTTTTGCCTCATTTACAAGTTTATTTGTTCACATCCTTCCTCTGTCTTTCTATGGTGAGACAAGACCTGTGTTCAGATATTTGAAGTATTGGTGTTATTTCTTCTATTGAGAGGAAGACCAGATGCTTGGCTTTTTCTTCAGTTTTGTTCATCCCCTATATTCTATCAATCCTCATGATTTTCCCAAATATAGACAAGATTATACAAACGAGGTCATGCCTTTTGGTTTCTGATCTATAAATGATTGGAATGACTGTACATACCTAGTTCTAGAAGCCTCATATGACTGATCAATCAACAAGATTTATTTCTTTTAAAAATGTGCTGAGGCTTGGCTCTATTACATCCCTGATCAACTCCTTACTTGGAAAACACTTGGTACATGGTTGGATACACTTGTTTTATGGTATAGGTTGATTACAGGTTGTTTAGTACGGAGTTGGTGCATAGTTTATGCACTTTTTTATAGTGTCTGGGGATTGCGATTCTGAGTTGAGAGTGCAGGTTGATGCACCAGGCTGATGCGTTCGTATTTATTAGTGCAGGAGTTTATAGTGGGTATATCTCATAGTGATAGGTTAGTAGTGGTTCCATCATTCTACTTCACCCGAGGGTGCTTAGGATGGGCAAGGACGCCTTGTATGTAACCACCTTCCAGTTGTAGCGAACAGAGTTTGTAGCCTCCCTCACAGTTGTAGCAGGAAGGGTAGGGGATGGATCTTCCATATGTTGTAGCACGATAAATATGGGAGTTGGAGCCTCCTTCAGGTTACGAAGCTGGAAAACAAAGGAATTTGGTACTTCCAATGAATGTAATTCTTCAAGACATATAAGAAAAAAGCATTTCGTAGTTTTCTCCTGGTTAGGTTTCCACGTAAAACATTGGTGTACTATATATGTGATTGTTTATTTATTATTGCTCATTATTGGATAATAATTCTACATTGATATAACAATTGAGAAAAAATATTATAATTAAAGCTATGCGATTCCCCTCCGAGTAATCCAAAAATTGGTATCGAGAGGGTTCCTTGTCCGGTTAATGCATTGAAAGGTAGATCATGGAAGTACCAACTCATATAAAAATAGAATACCACCGTTTGATGAATGATATGATTTTTAGACATAGGATGAGAACATATATATCTGGTGTCAATTGTAGATGGATACAACACCAGGTTCCACCAACAAATGAAAAGCAGTAAAACTTGGTGAGAGCAGATTCCAAAGCCAAAATGCACTTTTGAATGGTCTGGAGTGATGTGGTATTCATAAGTTGCACATTGTAAATCTACTGAGATTTGGGACAAGCTTAGAAATATTTATTAAGGAGATTCAAAGTCAAAGAAACAAAGCTTTAAACTCTGAAGGTCGATTTGAACAACTAAAAATGAAGGAGAGATGAAGATGTCAGCGACCTACTTCTTACAGGTCAATGAAGATGAATGCAATCACATGGGATTGGGAGAAGAAATCGAATGTCGTAATTGTTCAAAAGGTACTAAGATCTTCCTATGAGATTTAACCCCTAAGATATCAACACTAGAAAGATCAGATCTAAACTCAATAAGCATGGATGAACTACATGGAATCTTCATGGCATATGAAATTAGAACTGAACAAGAAAATCTAGAAGTAGAGGCAACCTTCAAAGAAGCATCAAAATAATAAGAAAACAAAGAAAAAGGAACAAGAAGAATATAGAAACAACAACAACGTCTTAAAGAGATGATGAAGAAGTGGCCAACTAGTCAAAATTTGAACAAGGGAATCGACGATGGGTATAGAGGTAAGCTTCTTTTAATTTGTTTTTAATTGTGATGGTATTGGTCATTTTGCTAACAAATGTCCTCATAAGAAAAAAGAAATGATGAAGGTTACTTTCAGAAGGAAGAAAAACATATAAAGGTAAAAGAACTACAAATAAAGGTTTCAAGAAAAGATTTACTCACCAAAGAGACATCTCATCATGAGATGAGATGAAGTCGGTGGCTTGATTAAGCGAGGGGAGATTTCTATTCATGGAGTAGAGACGATAAAGAAGACTCTAAAGAAGAATATGAAGAAGCATATGAAGAAGAAATTGAGAGGGAAGTTGACTTCGAGAAGAATTAGTAGGTGCCATAGAAGTTATCAGGAGGAAGAGAAAAGAAGAAAACAAGAAACTACAAGCGAGAACTAGATAAGAAAAAAAGACACTCAAGTAGAACAAATGATCACAAAATTGGAGGGTCAAAATAGAAGAAGATAAAAATTGAAGAAGCACTCAAAAGAACATCCCTAGAAGGAAAGGACAGATCATTTGGAAACCAAGAAGCAAAGATTGTCACACTAAAGAAGGATATTCAAAGAAAATATGCAGAATAGCTCAAAAGTTAGGGATGACATTATCATTAGTCAAAGATCTCATCTTGACAAGTTCGGACTTGGATACAATCAGACAGAAAGGGATCAAGCTCCAAAACAACAAGAAAGAAACAAATCCAAAATCTATGAAACAATCAAGGGGTATAAAAAGATATACAAGAGGTCACGAGGACACTCCTCCATAGAGAATATTTAGATTTGAGAATCAACAATAGATAAATGGGCCACCAAGAAGAAGAGAAAGGATTCATAGAGCACCTCCTTTTAGAAGATCTTCTTACCAGGTATCAAACTATATTTTTTGGTTTATGTTATGCATGTAAACATTTTGGACATAATGTTTTAAGTGCGGAGCTAACAATAGGAACAATAACTACTTTAGAGCCATACACAAAGGGTTATTCAAGAATACCTAGTGAAACACAGAGAATAGGTTGTAGGTTTGGACTTTGAGCACTGGTGGAATGTTACAAATGTAACAATTTTTGGACACATGGCCAAAAATTGCAGAATAATAGACCCGCCTAAAGAACCTCAACAAAATAAAAACAGTCACAAACAAGAACCTTAGAAAATGACATGGATAAAGAAAGCAAGATCAGTATAAAAAATGAAGAATGCACAGTCACTCTACAAACTAAGCAGAAGAAACATGGTTTGTATTTTGACAGTGGATGTTCAAAACACATGAAAATTGATGAGACAAGTTTCTTACATTCTGAGAGGAAAGAGATGGATCCGGTCTCCTTCCGAAAATGATGATTCGATGGAAATCATTGGAAGAACACGGTTGAATTGGGAACAAGAATGAAAATGAGGAAAATGTTCTACTAGAGTAGAGATATGAAACATAATATTTTAGAATTAATGAGTCAAATGTTAGACCAAGGTCATAAAGTTACTCAATTCAAAAGTGTGAGATAAGAAGAAAAGAAGGTTGGAAATTGGTATTTCGGTAAGAACTTCAAACAACATATATGTGTTAAGTGAAATTGGAAAAGAAAAGTGTTGTCGAGGAAAGGAATATGAAGGTTGGCTATGGCACTTAGAAGAATGGGTCACATGAATTTGATAACCTTGTCAAATTAAAAAGAGAGCGATAAATTCCCCGGATCATGAAACCAACCAACACTTTGCTTTAAAGCATTTTACCAACAAGGGAAGCAAACAAAGACGAGGTTCAAATCAAAGGGAATATTGTGTGATTCTCTGACCTCAGTGCGAGATCCACTCCGCGAGTTGATATATGCCCTTGAGCTAGATTGAAAACCCTTTGGATTCTGAATTGCCACCATCGATCCATGGGTTCTTTTTGGTTCAGCGATTTTCTCAAGTTTGTGATCATTGACTTCGAATCTTCCCTCGCGATTCTGATACCAGAGATCGCTTGAAAATGGTACTGTTCTCCTTTGTCAACTTCCTCCACGCGCGGTATTTTATTGAGCTTCCCACTAGTGCCTTTTGCCTCTCGCACCTTCGCGAGTTTGAAGGTCCAACCTTGGCACCTTCTTTCCCGAAACCCTGAGGAAGTTGTTTCTCCTCTTGTTCTCACTGCTCGTGACACCCGGCGAGGTCAAGGCTCGAACAACCGTTTGCTTTTCTTACGAGTCCCGGATCTGAGAGGTCCAACTGGTTGTGGCGCTCCCTACGTATCAGGTGACTTGTGTCCATTGGTTTAATTACCGGGCTAACTATGCAATTCTTCCCGTGTCTCTTATTTTGCAGCCTCGACGCTTCAAACCCGGCTTCTGCCAGACGCACTCAATCCTTGGGCTCCTTGCGAACCTCGAGTTCACGAGATCTCTAGATCTCTACCACCTAAATATCCCTCTGGCAGAGATCTAACGGCTTCTGGGACCTTGTGAATTCTCCATGGATAACTCCGATGGTCAATTTCCTCCTTGGTGATTTTTCTTGAAATGAACAAATTGTTCTCTTACAGAATTGTCCTCCTGCAAACCAAAGTCGGCGCATCTCCTTTCTAACATTTAAGCACAAATTCCCTTTGAGCTTCCTCCATGACTTGAGTCTTCAAGACTCTGCGGCCCTCGCAATGGCGTTAACGGAGCACTTTCAAGTGGCCAAATTTTAGAATCTGTGCACTCACTTTGCAGCAACAATCCTTCACTCCTTCCCTCGGGTTATGAGACTTCAGCTTGTTTGCCACCTCCTTGAATTGACTCCTTATGTGCTTGGCTTGCACTTCTACGAGAATGAGAACAATGTTATCGAGCATGTGAGACGGAGGAACTCCGACTTCTGTCAGCACCTTCTGGGATGATTTCAACTGCCTCCTTAAGGAGAACTCTTGCTCAGACGGATAAACAATTGAAACTCATTCTTCCTCTCCCTCTCTTCATATTTCGATTAAATATGAAATCATACATTCATGCATCAAAGAAAATGAATAATAGAGAATAAACAAGCATATATCAATCATAGTGTATACAAAAAGAGATTGAACATAATGAGTCTGAAATAAAGATCTTTGTATTAATCCGAACTTTTGTACATGGGGTTTTCAACTACATCTACTTCTGCTCTCCCATGCTCTCTTCTCATAATGCTACTAATTGTTACAATGGCTAGGAGGTGTCTATATCCAGTTTCCCTCTTACCAGCTCCTAAAATGTCTAATCTAGAATTCAAGTCCCACCTACTTACATTCATTAACGCATAAATACCTTCACCTAATACATACACGAGGCGATACTCCAGGATCATATTTAATATGGAATGCCCTTCCTTAACTATTGCGGTACTAATTTGACACATCCAACTTCACGGAATTCAAACAATTTATCACATGTGCAAAATATGAACGAATTGTTTCCCAGCTCGCTTAAGCACGTTCAGGTGAGTCTCCACCACATCATACTCCCTCCTTGAAAATTTTCATGGGATCTGGTCCATGAGCTCTTGCACAGTCCATCCATGCCGGATCTCTTCTTCATTTTCAATTGCTTTGTATTCAAATAGATGTCCCTTCCCACTTGACCAAGTATTCAAAGTATTCTCTTCAGCTGGTCCTCTTGCTAACCCTTTTGTCCAGTATTCTTTCCATCTATGGCTTCTTTATAACTAGCATCTATTTAGTCCACTAAACCTCTAGTTGTTCATCACTGTTCACCTTCCCTCATCTTTGTATGGGTACAAAACTGAGACATTGAATGTCGGAGAAATTTACGCTCCCAGCCGGGTGTAATTCAATCTCATAAGCATTTTCCCCAAATTTCTTCAAGACATTACATGAAAGTGCTGATCTTCTTCATCTTTAGTTTGTTATGTAATCATAGGAATCTTTCCTTTCTCAAATTTGCCAAAATCAAATCACCAACCTCAGAGTCAGAGTTCTCTCTTGTGTTGATCTGCTCTGCGCTTATACTCTTGGCACAAGTTTTACAGCCGCTCCTTCACCTGTTTGCGTAGAGTTCCTTCATCATACACTTGATACTGCCTTGGCACTCCCTAGTTGCATTCTATTACAGATCTCTCAATTTAGATACTCCTTGGTTTATCCCATAAACAATTTGGAATGGACTTTTCCCTATGATTATGTTGATTGAATCGGTAGCCAAAAGAAAATTCTACACAATGGTAGAATATTGTCTGGCATGGTGTTCTACCTCGCAAGCTCTCCAGTGGAATCCTCCCAAACTTACATTTTCACAACCATGCATCCCATCCGTCGAGGATGATAAGTAAAGCGAGAGATAATTTTTTTCCCATCTTTTTCCATAAGTTCCTCGAGGAAGTGTCCCATGGTGGTGTGGGTAATGAGCTATGCTCCTTGGTAAGCCGTGAAATTGAATGACTTCTTTGAAATAGATTCTAATGTGAGTTTTGTCACTGGTTTTCTGACATGGTTTGAAGTGTGCCATTTTAGAAAATCTTTCTACCACAAAAAAAAATGGAACCATTGCCTCTCTGAGATCTTGGCAATCCCAAAACAAAACCCATACCGATTGCATCCCACGACCTCTCAGGTATAGGTAATGGTTGATAAAAACCTACATTTTGCCTCCTTTCTTTTGAATGTTGACAAATTCTACATCTTTCAACAAAATTCTTGACATATGCTCGCATCCTCGGCCAAAAATATGACTCATTCAACTTCGCGAACATATCTTGTCATGACCAAAATGCGAATAATCCTCCACTATGTTTCTCCTTCAACAGATTCTCCCTCGGAGCACTTTGGAATACAAAGTTGATTACCTTTAAATAGTAATCCTTCATGGATCATGTATTCTAAGATTTCTCTGTCCTTGGGAATTGGATTCGAGAATTTTCTTCGTAAGCTTCCTTGAAATCTGGATCATCTCTTTGTATCCACGAAATCATCAAAAACCGGTGTTTGACTGAATTCCTATAACAACAATTATTTCCTGCTCAAAGCATCAACAACTTTATTGTGAGTTCAGAAATGCTTAGTTGCAAAAGTAAAATCCTACATGTATTCAACCCATTTTACATGTCTTTGATTCAACTTCTACTATTGAGTCTAGAATACAAGCCCATGATTTCACGTATAAGACAAACTCCTTAGGAATTAAGTAATGCCTCCATTTCTTCAAACCATGAATAATGACATAGAATTCCTTATCATGCAGCGAATTATTTTATTTTGGCTTCATTCATCTTCTCCTTGAAATATGCTATCAGCCTGTCCTTTTGGCTCAAGACTGCCCCTATTGTTAATCCACTTGCATCACATTTTACCTAAAATGTCTTTTTGAAATCGGCAACACCAAAATTGGTTGTTCCATTGATTTTTCTTTCAACAAATTGAATCTTTTTTCTCAGCCTCTTCCATCTAGTGAAAATACTTGTCTCTTCTTCAACGTGTCCATCATCGGTGCACTAATTCCCATAAAATTCTGATGGAATTTCTAGTAGAAACTAGCCAATCCATATCTCACCTCAATGTATTTTTCGGTGATGGCAATTCTTAATTACCTCCACCTTATCTGGATCCATCCTCAACTTGTCTGCAGAAATAAAAAACCCAAATAAATGATTTATATCTTCATGAATGATAGAGTTTCTTCATGTTTGTCAACCTTCTCTTCTTGTATCCTACCGCATCCTTGTAGCCAAATTTTTCAGATGCTCTGCCTCTATTTTTACTGAAAATCAGTATGTCATCAAGATACACAATGACGAAATTTCCAATGAACTCCTTCGAGACTTCATTCATCAACCTGTAGAGAAATTAATGTGCGTTTGTTAGACCAAATGGCATAACAAATATTCATACAACTCTTCATTAGTCTTGAAGGTTGTCTTCCATTCATCACCTTCTCTCAGCCTGGGAATTTGATGATATCCACTTTTTCAAATCCAACTTTACAGAAAACAATTTGAAAGCTCCACTTAAGCAATCCATCAAATCATCCATTATTAGCAAAGGAAATATGTACCTGATAGTTACTTTGCTGATTCCCTTGAATTCCATTTTACATGGTCAACACCTCTATCTTTCTTCTTGGTTGAATGCTACATGAGACAACACATAGACTCAAGCTTTCTCTAACCAATCCCTTGTCCATTCAATCCTGGACCTATCTCTTGACTTCTTCGTTTTCAATAATATGGCATCCATCTATATCTTTTGCTTTGTTTGAGTAAGTGGCTGGTATGAGATCAGTGTGATGACTCACACTTGATGGAGTGGCAATGAACAAGGTGGTTCATCACTACTATGTCAGAAAACTCTTCCAATAGCTTCTGAACCTCTTATGGTAAATCATATACCCTTGTCTTTGAGTTTAAAACAATCTTTGGCTTCTTTGTAGACACAATGAATTCGGTTTCCTCCTTCTTCTTAACCTGTATAAGAAGTTCCTTCCCTCATGAGAAGTACAGTATTTGTCTCTTCTGGTTTTACCTCCTTATCTTTAATCGGCAACAACATGTGAGAGTTCTCCGTTTCTCTAGGGTGTATGTGTTCATTCTCCATCATGAATCACATTCATGTAATATTTCCACGATTTCTACCCACCAACAGATGACAAACATCCATGGGAATAACATCACGAAATTATCATCTTTATACCCTCCTATTTTTAAATTCAACTAAACATTGTTTAGTTACGTTTACCTGATGTCCTTTTTTTTTAGCCATGAAACTCTGTATGGTTTCGGATGTTCAATCATTTCCAACTCCAACTTTTCCACCATCTGCGGTAAGTAAAGTTATCTGATAACACCACTTTATCTATAATGACCTTGCATACCTTGTCCGTGGTCTTGCAAGCAGTCCAGAAAAGACTCTTTCTTTGCACTTGATTCTCCACTTCCTTCTGCGGTGTTAAAAGAGCTTTTGGCATCATTAGTGATCTTCCACCTTCAACATCTTATTCCTCAACATTCGCCTCGGTAGCGATGTGAGTTCACCACCTTATTTCTTTTGTCACGGACACTCATAATATTTGTGTCCATTCTTTCCACAATGTGAAACCTTTACCCTCCACCTCTTCCTCTTCCTCTACCTGCAGTGCGAGGAAAAACCTTTCATCAACATATTGAACTTTTATGTTGATTATGCTTCCTTTAATGTGAACTTCCACCTCTCGGTTTAGTCACGGTGTCTTCGGTCCTCCTTGGGTTTTGGTTCTATCACGGGCAGGCTGATTTTCCCTTTGGATTTGACTTCTACCGCGGCCTCTGACCTTGTTTTGCTTTCGACTTCTCTTGACCTTCAAAGCCATCTAATAAGCATATTCCACCATTCGAATGGTCATCATGCTCATCCTCATCACAGATGTTGTATCTCGGACCATTCCTATTGTACTGAAACCTTTTCATCATCCTTTCCTGCGATGACGCATACGATGTTATTGCGAATTCTTGATTAATACATTTCTTCAACTGTCATCGACATCTCAAATTCTACATTCTCGAAGCGGTGATCACGGTAATCTCTGGAGATGAATTTCACCTTCATCTTTACAATCATCCTATCCCAACTATTAATTTTCTGCCGTTCGTCAATGGAAGCTTGTAGTTCATCCCACCACAATGTTGCATGTCCTTTTAGTCTTGTGACATCATGTTTGACCAACTTTTTTTCCTCTGCGACATCTTCATAGTCAAAATATGATGACCGAAGGCTCTAATCAGTCCTAGAATCTCGCCGGCATCGGAGTTTCCCTCATATCTTTGGAATATCCATTTTGTATAGCACCCATCCTTGCAACAACCCTAATCATGCATTCATTTGTTGCATCTTAAGCTGTGACGTCTTCTCGTTCATGTCTAGCTTCATCTTCACTTTTGGAATCACTAATATCCCCAACACTGACTGTATGCCTCCGTGTTGTCTCCATGTCCTCAAGTAGAAAGGCGTGCTGGTTCGCATCTCTCTCTCAGCAAAATTTTGGTCGGGGCATCTTCCACCACCCTTCTTCTTGGCATTTACCTATACTCTGGTGGATCAGGTGTTTTCTGTCCCTTCTTCTCGAAGGCATGGTGAATCTTTCTTTTCACCTTTCTGAGAAAGAAAGAAACCTTTCTATCTCGTCTGAAACTGGCGATGAACCTATCAACCGGGTCAGATCCACTCACAAGATTGTTCTATATTCCCTTTGAGCCGGATTGGCTCTTTCGGATTCCCTGCTAAAATATCCTTTTGTTCGATCCACAGGTCCTTTTTTCGTGACTCGCAATCTTGCGAGTTGTGACTTCTGACTCTTCCTCTCTGATCTCACGACCTCAATATTGTGAAATGGGTATTTTTCTCCCTTTGTCAGTGCCCTCCTTGTGTGACCACTGGCTAGGCTAAGCTCTAGCACTTCTCGTTACTTTCCACTTTGCGAGTTCAAATGTCCAAATTTGGCACCTTTCTTTCACGAACCCACGAGAGGTGAGATTTGGCTTTTCTCCTCTTGTTCTTGCTACTCTCAACTTCGCGAGTTGAAGGCTCAAACCATAATTCCCCTTTTCTTTGAGTCCCGGATGCAAGGTTAGGGTTGTTTACTCGCCATTATGGTGGCTTACGTATGCTGGCGGTTTAATTCACGGGCCTTGTGCGGTGATTCGCCCGTGTCTCTTATTTGCAACCTACGACGCCAGCGGCCTTCTCGTGACTTGGGTACTCAATCCCTTGGGCTTTCACCACAACCTCGGGTTCACGAGATTTAGATCTACGCTACACATCCTCCCTCACGCAGAGATCTGATGGTTCTCGGAACCTAGTTGGGTCTCTCCACGAGAAGAATTCCAACCGTCAATTTCCTCCTTGGTGATTTATGCGAAATGAATAAAGTGTTCTCTTACGGAACTTGTCCTCCAACAAACCAAAGTCAATGCGTCTCCTTCCAACATTTTAAATCACAAATTCCTTTGAGCTTCCTCCATGACTCAAGTCTTCGTGTTAATTCAGACTCTCTTGCCTCACTTTGTAGAGCAATCTTCCTCCTTCCCTCGGTTTGAAAACTCTGGAGACTCCATTTGGCCTGTGCAATCCTTGCATGGCTCTTGTTCTTAACTTACACTTCCGCAAGAATGAGAACAATTATCTCTCACGGGCATGCGAGACAAACTCTAACCGATGTCAGCGCACACCTTGTGGACAATTTCACTGCACTCCTTGTGAGATGCACTCTTTCTCGAGACGGAGAAACCACAAATGAAACTCATTCTTTACTCTCCCTCTCTTCATATTTCAGACGTTAAATATGAAATAATACATTCACACATCAAATAAAAAGTAATCACATAACATAGAGTAAACAAGAATATATCAATCATCATGCACAACATAGAAAAGAGATTGAACACCATGAGTATGAACTAAAAATCTTTGTATTAATCGAACTTACATGGGGTTTTTGCACAGCTTTGTACTTCATCTCTCCTATGCTCTCTTCTCATAATGTTGCTAATTGTTACAATAATACAGGAGGTGTTTATATCCATTTCCCTCCAGCTCCTAAAGCTGTCTAATCTGAATTCAAGTCCACCTACTTACATTCATTATCATAAATGCCTTCACCTAATACATGTAGGCCGGGATGCTCAAGGTCTGATTTACAATATGGAAGTACACCTTCCTTAACTGTTACATTAGAAGTTGGCATCCAACTTCAAAGATTTCAAACAATTTGCTCCATGCCAAAATGCGTTGGCGTTGCCCACACTCACTTGATGTTGGCGGTGCTCACATCAAATATCAACAAAACCATTAGAAATTATACATCAAGTCTAGTTGGACCAACTAGAACAAAAGGTTTGAAAGGTGAGCAGTATTTTAATTTATTGGTTGATGATTATACAAGAATGAATGTAGTTTGCTTTCTTAGAACAAATTAGAATCTTTTGAAAACTTCAATGCCCTACAGGAAATGGTTGAAAATGAGATGGATTCAGAATCAAATGCTTAAGATCAGATAATGGAGAATTCTGTAAAGGGAATTTATGGACTACTACAGCAATCATGGAATAAAAGGCAATTCTCCATTAAAACAGGACACATCAATAGAATGGAGTTGTTGAAAGAAGAACATGATAGTACAAGAAATGGACAGAACAATGATAATGGATTCAAGTTGATAGATATTTTTTGGCTTACCACGAGCAATCCACTATAGCAGTTCACATTCAAAATAAACTAATGATCAGAAACAACAACGTGTCCTGATAAAACTCCCTATGATCTATGGAGAGGAAGACCAACAGATGTGAAGAACTTCATAGTTTTGGAAGAAAATGCTACATCAAAGAAGATGGTAGAATGGGAAAGTTTGAATATCATGTGGACAAAAGGAATGCTTGTTGGTTACTCTAGTACAAAGAAAGCATTACAAGTGTTACAATCTAAAGATTAAACAAAGTTGTGGAAAGCATCAATGTAACAATTGATGAAGCAGACAGACCCAGTCAAAGGGAAGAAGAAAACAAATAAATGGAACAATTTTTGAAGAGATGAAGATGAAGAGTATTAATAGAAGAATAAGAGCAAGTTCAACAAGTATCTCAAAGACACCTGAAAAGCAGTATAGAAGAATCATCCTTGGATCAGATTACTGGAAACAAAGATGTGGGAGTTGTGACTAGAAGAAAAAGAATCCATTCATGAACAAATACACTAGCACTCTTATCTGAATTGAACCAAACTATTTTGAAAGAACCAGCAAGGGATGAATTTTGGAATAGGAGCCATGGATGAAGAATTGGATCAAATGAGAAAAATGACGCAGAGGTGGTTCCAAGACTAAAGAATAGGAATGTGATCGACAGAAAATGGTTTTCAGGAATAAATTGAATGAGATGGACATGTTACAAAAAGGAACAAAGCTACATTGGTATGTAAAGGATATGCCGCAGTTGAAGGAATGCGACTTTTTGAAGAGACATTTCCCTAGTTGCCAAAATGGAAGCAATCCGTTTCTTTAGCTTATGCATGCTCCAAAATGTTAAGTATATCAGATGGACATTAAAATCAACTTTTCGTGGGGGGACTTGAGAGAAGAAGTCTCTACATTGAATAACTAGAATAATTTCAATTGTATGAGAACATAGACTATGTGTGTAACTTAAGGAAGGCCTTGTATGGTCTAAAATAGGATCCTAAAGAATGGTACTCCAGACTGTATAAGTATCTTTTGATGTATCCATGCATGAATTATGGGAATCAATTGATGACTTGAATATTATATGTATCTAGTGATTTTTGTTGACAAATGTTGTTTTGCATTTCTTCAAATAATTTGTAAAGAAAAGAAAAAGAAGAAAAGAAAGAAAAGTAAAGAGGGCATAAAAAGAATTGAAAAGAAAATCCCATGCAATAATAAGTAGTAACACATTGGTATGTAAAGGATATGCACAGATTGAAGGAATCGACTTTGAAGAGACATTTTCCCTAGTTGCCAAAATGGAAGCAATCCGTTTTCTTTTAGCTTATGCATGCTCCAAAAATGTTAAAGTATATCAGATGGACGTAAAATCAACTTTTCTAAATGGGGGACTTGAAGAAGAAGTCTACATTGAACAACCAGAAGGATTTCAGTTGTCAGAGAACATAGACTATGTGTGTAACTTAAGGAAGGCCTTGTATGGTCTAAAATAGGATCCTAAAGAATGGTACTCCAGACTGTATAAGTATCTACTGTTATCACGCCATAAATTATGGGAATCAATTGATGACTTGAATATTATATGTATCTAGTGATTTTGTTGACAAATGTTGTTTCATTCTTCAAATAATTTGTAAAAGAAAAAGAAAAAAGAAAGAAAAAGAAAAGAAAAGTAAAAGAGGGCATAAAAGAATTGAAAAGAAAATCCCCATGCAATAATAGTAACTTTGCCATACCTTTCAAGCATGGCCAAGTTCTTTTAAATTTAATGTTGCTAGGTTAGTGAATAAATCTGACCAGACTGTCTAATCCTGGTCAGATAGCCCCTAGGTTAAATTAGTGAATAAATCTGACCAGACTGTCTAATCCTGG
>SNQJ01S0205898.1:0-16426 GCA_010110895.2 Picea sitchensis | reverse complement strand
GTTCCTCCTCCTCCATTCGACTCTCGGACTACCAGAAGGTGAACTGGTCTGACTCCTGCAGAGAAACCCTCATGCATCCTCTGAACCGAAAAGGTGTGTATCTGTGTTTGTTCCGAGATAGTCGGTACATCCCCTGTCTAAACAGTTCGAACTTGCGTTTACCCCTGCGTGGATTGTTTTTCACGCATCCACGACAACCAGAGCGTGAGTCTATCTTGTGCTGGCAGAATGGGAAATAAGAAATGACCTGCCATTATTGAACCTATTGGAAAGTCCGTGTCTATTTTCCCCGTGGGTTGTTGTGACCACGCAGTGCTGGACTGCGTGGGGTCTTGTTGGCTAGTGGTACAATTCTCTCTCCAGGTGAGAGAGGTGATTGAGGTTGGTAGAATAGGTTGTTGGCCTGTGAGCGATTCTCTCCAGGTGAAAGAGTGCATGGAGGAAGGAGAGGACTCCTGGAAGGAACCCTATAGATGCCATAGAGCCCAGAGACTTCTGGTCCAGCCTGTTCCTGTAACCCAAGGCAAGGGAGATTAATAGCCGAAGGACTATCCAAGTGAGAGAGAAGGTGTATTCTCCTGGGGTGGAAAAGGCATGTTGGGAATGAGGGACTGTGGGAAATGAGCGTGGGAGGTTCCTAGGAGATAATTCCTTCCTTGTGGTTGTGTGTTGTTTTCCCTGTAACCTCAGTCTAGCCTAGATTTCCTTGCCTTGGGGTGGAGCTTAGTCCCAGCTCAGGGGTGACCCACTGCTGAGCTGATGAGCAGTGTGGTCTAAGGCTAGGAGGTTCGTGGAAGGCCTACACTTGGTTGGTGGAATCTACCATTGATAAAGATAAGTATCTGATTATGCTTTAATCATGTTTTGCATGACTGTGTTGATTATGTATCATGTTTTCCGCTGTGTATATGAATTAATATGAAAAGCTAATTGCTTGTTGATTATGGCAGTAATTCAAATGAATACTCTGTGTTGAATGTGTTTATTTTTTAAATGCATGTGGTTTAAATAACATCTGTATGAGTTATGTACAAAGTGGTGTTATAGTCTTCTTTTAAGAGCGACTAAACCTTAGTAGCAGAAAAGGTGCACTACATCTACTACCAATGATAATGGAGATGCTTCATGAATAATAGGGGATCTATAGGTTGTGTTATGAATCAATCTCTCAACACTCCATGTATGCTACCTGTAGGACTCAAGACATCATCTCCTTAGTTACCCCTAGGCTTGGGGTTATCATATGGCTCCTACATGGGGACATGTTCTCTCCATAGACCACATGAGAACCTCAACATCTCTGGTATGACCTGTGCCTACACACGCTCAATCAAACTATTAAAATTGGAGAGATGGTGTAACTCACCCCTTGTTCATATGCCAAAAATGATCACTACCAAAATCTAGAGAAAATATTGAAAAGAAAAACTTTCTAATATTTTTATTATAAACTATCAATGAGTATGCAAATCATGTGAATGCAACATAGAAACAAGAAAGGATGCAAAAAAAGCAATATTTAAATAAGAAATATGTATGTAAATACAAGAAAAATGCAACTACACTATTATGACATATATACAATGCAATGTAGAATGAAAATGCCTACCCTAACTTACCAACCTCTATGGTACCTCGAGAAGTGAAGTCTCCTCCCAATGATGGGGCTTAAGAAGGGACCCACTAATTGGTAGTGGATGCCATCTTCCTTGTAACATGGATAGGTAGTAGGAATCATTTATAGACTTCTTTACAATATTATAGGGACCCTGTCGAAAATTCTCAAACTCCCTTCATGTGTTGGGATAGCCCTTCCTTGTATCCCACCTAAAAATCAAGTCTCCTAATTTGTCATCTTCTCCTTTAAAGTCAATTTTCTCTTGTATTACCTTGGTATATTTCCTCGAGGGAGGGGGGTGGGATTATTTCATAAGAAAATCATCTTGTCTCGGTTCGATCAGTAAGTTCTCATTATCTTTCTTTAATATTTTGACATATCCAAATTCCTTATATTTATACCTGTGTAGCATAAAAATCTTCTTCATCCCTAAGCCCATTCATCATCAAGGTTTGATTTTTGGCAAGGTCATTTATGGATTCTTCAAGTTGTTCCCATGGAGTGTTAGTGTATTGAATGGGCTCAATGTTCTGTACTATCTTTGGTTTGGTATCAACATTAGATCTCCAGACATAGAAAGGATCTACCTTGCATAATGAAATATTAGCCTCAATTGTTGTAGCCATTTATTTGGCTTCATGGATATTGTTTGGACCCTTGTCTTTGAGAAATTACCCAAAATGTTCATAGAAATATTTGATGTAGAGAAAGAGTAGGTAATATTTCCTAGGTTGATGGAGTTGAGGGATTTGTTGAAGAAAGTTTTCAAGCTTGGTGTTAAATTCTCTAGCAGTCTCATTTTCTGATTTCTCAATTTCGGTAAGTCGAGTCAACAAAATGTTTGGGTCCTCTTTAGTTCTCCATATATTAAGAAATGTCTCTTTGATTTGATCCATATTATTGATGCTCTTATCGGGGATACTGTCATACCACCTCCTAGAGGCATCAATAAGAATGACGAAGAAAATTTTCACCACTAAATCGTCAGCTTCATCGCTTACAGGGTTATGTTGAAAGAAGGCCCATAAATTACTCATATGTTATTCAACAATGGTCACATCATTACTAGGAAACTTGGGAAACCACTTCTCATACTTTGCAGGCATATGTTGAGGGCATCCTGGGATAGAAGGAATATCCAAAGGCTTGAAGATGTTGTATTCCCATTTATTTTGAGCCATTGTACTCAAAGGAAGGTTTCCACCAAAGAAGGATTTCACAACAGATGAGTTGTGGGGAACCCTTCTCTTGTAGGTCCTAGGAGGGTTAGTATACCTCCTTGAGATTTGTGGAGTGGCCAGATATAGGGATGATTTTAAGGATGGAAATTCATTTTAAAAAGTAAAAACCTTAGTGAATCTTACTAATCCTTCAAATTCAAGGTTTGGCAATAGTTTTGTAAAAATATTCAAATTTATAAGGATTTAATATATTTTTTATAAAATTTTGGTGATTTTTAAGGTAAAATAATTGCATCATATAGAATTTGGGTGAATCATTTTTAAAATAGCGAATCTCGTTTTTGGAAAAACCAGGGAAAATTAGCCCATGAGAGAAATTTAGTCCCTAAAATCATCCCTGGCGGCCCAGATAATCCCTTTAGGAATATAAAAGGAAGGTGGGGGATTCACCCCTAGTGGAGTCACTAGGTAAACTTGAGAGACAAGGGATTTCAGAGAAAGTTTACCAAAAAACATGTTATTGAGGAGAATGAATCAATCCTCCCCAACAACAATGCCAAAATGTTATCGTAGGATTCTTACGTGTGCAAATCCCACCACAAGTAACCCAAGTCTTATGTAACTATAGGAAATAATACCACTATCACCTTAGTAAAAAATCCCCTTTTTTAGTAATGAAGGATGTCCACCACAAGGGAGCTTCCTCAATGACCTCAAGGGATCAAAGTATCAAGTAAAGTATCCAAGCCTAACACGCCCTCTCTTGATCACCTAAAGAAAGTTCTAGGTCAAGGAAAACTAAGAGGTATAAAGACATTTGAGTACCTACCCAGAACAAGAACACTTTATAACATATATATGATGATTTACAAGTACAAAGATGCAATTAATGCCTCATAAGACACTGGACAACAATATTTTCTATGGTTGGTACAAATTTGCAGCAGTACACCAATCTTATAACAACAATATAAATTCATAACAACAACAATAATATCAATCATAAATGCAACAATTGACCATGTAAACTTAGCACACATCCACTAGATTAATATCCAATTATTATATGCAATTTTAGGGTATGTTAGGCCACCTTTCCAAGAGTGTATGCAACAAATAAGAGTGTATTCAAATGGTTGTGTGTTATAGGAATTTTTTCCACACTCTATGCATCTTTCTTTGATGGAATTATCTTTGACTCTATAGACTCAAGTTCCCATTTTTTGTTCATTCCAAAGTTAAAATTCAAAGTTTTATGCATATACGCAGGCCACAGTTAGACAACTCGTGTATATGTAGGTTTCTCCATTACAACATGCGTACATCGGGTTTTGTTCTCAAAAAGTAAAAAATATGTCAATTTTCCATGCCATGTCACGAGATCCATGGTCCTTGACCTTCCATATACTCAAAACGCTCCATCTTGACCCTTCAATTACATTGGGAGGTTATAAATTGAGCCATATACAAGCCTTGAAGAGACATTCATCATTGAGAGAAAAGACACTTTGGATAAATTTCACCTCATATTGAGTCCGCATCCCTTTGTCCTTGAAATTATGAACTTCTTGGTTTCAACCCCCAAGCTCTTCCTATCTTGAGATGGAGAAACTCAATTATTCCTACTACTTGTGAGCTTGCCTTTATGGAGGATTGAAGGGGTTAAGGCCCATCTGGAGGGACTTAGTTTATCAGTTTCAATATGTTTTGTTACAATAGTTTGTCACCTATGTACTTTTGTTGATTACGTTAATAAACATACTATTTTCTCATCTAATTATATGTCACAAATATTTGTATTATTTTCCATGGGTGTATTTGTTATGCATGTTAATGGTTTATGCTATTTTGTATGCTAACATTCTATATAATTTATATATTCTTGTGTATCTTGGATGTTGATGTTAGTGTTTCATGGAAACCTACACATGAGATCTAGCTAAAGCAAGTACAAACAAAGCTTATTAAGGAAGGAAAAGAGATTCAATATGGAAGAATGAGAAAATATATTCACAATACTCCAATGAGTTGATGATTGATACATAGATCATGATTAATACGATACAATGAATGAGTGGAATCCACTCATATATAGGGAAAAACATTCCATAATTAAGAAAAGCAATCAAGCATATAGCTTTCCTTAGGAATGCATGCACGCATAATAGTGATGGTAAAAATAGAAAGTATAAAATAGAACTAGTCAGTTAACTCCCATTGAACTAGTGTGTCGAAAATATAAATTTCTCCAACACCCCCCCTGAACATCACTATGGAGTAAAAAAGAGTCCTGGATACTAGGCCATTTTAGGTACTCATGTACAATGCAACTAATGAACACTGAATAAAAGTGAGAAAAGAGGGAAAACCATGTGGGAACAAAACCCCCCCTCAAAAGATAATGTATCAAAAGAAAAAAATGACAGCTACTAGGCAACTATGTTCTTCACTGCAAGACAATCCCGCAAAGTCTAAAACTTATGCTCACTGAAAGTCTTCGTGAAGATGTAGATATATTTATGGATCTGATGAAGTACTTTGGCAACCTGTCAATCCTTGTACCTCTTAATCCTATGGACCCATATGCACCTGAAAATATTCCTTTCTGGTGGAAGTGGAACCAGAAGCAAAGTTTGATTCTTTAGGAGTGAGTCATACTCCTTCTGCATGGCTGCTTGCCATAATGGATTTCACACAACGCTATTGTAGGTATGTGGATCAGTATATTGAACCATATAGAAATTCATGGGCATCGTAGGTTTTGAAGCTGAAAGTACATGAGAAGGCTCCTCATGCTGAGATCGAGTCATCCTCGAATCCAATGGATTCCCTACAAGGTTGTCTATTGTTTGAAGTGTGGTATGTGCCTTCTTGGGAATCTTATGAAGCTTCAGCTTATCCAGGTGGATATCGATGGCCACCCACCTTTTCCAACTGGCTCAAAACAGTTTTCTGGCAATTTTGGTAATTTACTATTTTTAGCAGTTTTCACTTTTGGAGCCGTTTTGAGGCCATAAACGATGTTTTTTGGGAAAACATGTTTGCAATATGGAAGTTCCTTCTATATTGTGCCTAAAATGAATCTCCTCGATGATACTTTTCCGATGGGCTATCATGCGCCTAAAACAAAGATCGTATGAAAAAGTTACGACCCCAGGAAGTTGATATACTAACTTACCGAAACGGGACCCACGTGACTTTTGGTGCTTCATCTCCTAGGGTTAGGTTTTTGGATGTCTAGGGTTTTTGGAATTCATGTTTATTGTAAAAAGGCCTTTAGAGCCTCATTGTAATCATCTTCTTGTGATTGCGGTTAGTCATCACATCTCTTCTCAGAGATAAGATGTCACCATTTTAGCGAGTCTTTCACTCTGTATTTTTATAGTTTTTGTACATTTATTTCATTAATAGAAATCATGTATTATTGTATATATGTGTTCATGGTTGCATCTCTGATACATTTTTGTTATATTATTGGATATCCATGATATTTTTGTGTATTTATTTATTATATGTCTGCTCTCATTTCGTGCCGAAAATAATCCGGATCATCAGCGTTGGCTGCTTATCTGGCTGTACTACCATCTTATTTCCATGTATAGAATCTGAGTGTATGGAATCATCTTGATGTCTAAAACTGATGGAAGAAAAAGAGTATATGCATGTTGCACTGGAGGTTCATGCAAAGTACTCTCCTTATGTTTAAGTAGAATAGAGGATTCATCATTAGAAAACTTAGTGAATTTATACAACCTTGACTTGTGATCCACCTCACCAACTGCAAAGATGGAATTGTCATTCATGTCAATTATTTAAATCTAATCTGATGTAAATTCGACCTTTTTACCTTTCTGAGTGATCTAATAAATTGAGAGCAGATTCATGGAAAGATTTGGAACATGTAAAACATTCTCAAAAATGCCATTGTGGACTTCCACTCTCCCTTCTCCTGCTACTGCTACTAGAGTGTCATCCCCCATGAGTATAGGGGGTCTTGAGCATGGACTCAAAGAAGAGAAAACTTCCTCTTTTTCTTCCATATGATGGGATTCACTAGAATCTATAATCCATGAATAAGATGAGGAATTAATTGCAACCAGAGCATGATGATTACCTTTCTTAGGAGTAGGATCTTCTTCCTGCTACTTCTTGACTCCCTCTGAAATGAAGTTTCCAAGGTTGTTCTGTTGAAGTGTCTATGCCATAAGATCGATATGTTTCTTCATGCATGTGGATTCTTCATGATTCAGTTTATTGCAGTAAGTGCACTTCTTTCCCTTCTTCTTCTTCTTGGACTCTGAAGAGTCTATGGAACCTTAAGAATCATTAAAGGGTTTGGAATATCCCTCCTTCCCATTCTGTTTGGATGACCCTTTTCCATCATGCATGGTGAGTTCATGTCCTTTAGGATCTTTCATGAGGCCCATCTGTATGATTTTTGTCTACTCTTGTGTAAGAGAATCGATGAACTGAGCCAACATAGGCATTTTCCAATTTGTTCCAAAAAGACATATGCCATAATGGAAATTGGAGACATATACAATGTATTATGGTCCTAGTTTGGCCAAGATTGTTAGAATAAGTTGGTTCTCTTGTGTAGACTTATCAATGTCATAGTCACCCAAGCTTAATATCAAAGATTTAAATTTAGTAAAAAAATATTGTATATTATCAAAACGTTTAGGGTCTAAGGTATTCAACTCTACCTCAAGCATATGACCTCGCATCTCATCCTTCTTTCCAAAGATTCCTTCCAATGTGGTCCAAATCGCATTTGGAGTCTTGCATGCAACAAAATGAAACCATAAATTAGTGGTGACTAACTCAAGAAGTAGTCCTATGGCCTCATCCTTATGGTTCACCCATCTCATCTTCTCAATCGTTGATGTAGGTTTTGTTTCTGTCGCCATCGTCAAATTATACAATCCTTTCCTTTTGAGTTGGAATTCTGCCTTGGGCTTCCAATCAAAAAAATTGTATGGTGTGAGGATTACCACCAAGTTTGACTATATAATAGTTGTCATATCCATCTCTCCCACTGTTTCTAAGAACCCATAAAATTTTACTCTCGATTTTCTGCAAGTGAAAAATTAAGAAATTAAGAATTCGTATCAGTTTCAAGAGATGATCTTGCAGCTTAAGTTTTGAGCAAACGGTGAGAAATATAGCCAAATGGTTGAAAACCCACTTCCAAAATGGGCCTATTTACTTTCTACATGGGTCGTTTCCTCCAAAACATAATATTTTGGGAGCAATGAATGTAGAAAGCTACGGCCACGGATTCGTATAAGTTTCATGAGACTATCTTGTGGCTTACTTTATGAGCAAACGATGAGGAATCCCGTCAAATAGTTGAAAACCCACTTCCAGAATGGGCCTATTTACTTTCTTCATGGGTTGTTTCCTCCCAAACATAATATTTTGGGAGGAATAACTGTTCAAAGGTATGGCCACGGATTTAGCTCATCGAAACCCCGATTTTCCTTATTCTTTGGCTTGTCTGGCTTGCTCCAAGAAACATATCTCTGATACCATGTCATTGTTTCATGGAAACCTGCATAGGAGATCTAGCTAAAGAAAGTACAAACAAATCTTATCAAGAAAGGAAGAGAGATTCAATATGGAAGAATGAGAAATTCACAATACTCCAATGCTCTGATGATTGATACATGGATCATGATTAATATGATACAATGAATGAGTGGAATCCACTCATATATAGGGAAAAACATTCCATCATTAAGAAAAGAAATCAGGCAGTTAGCTTTCCTTAGGAATGCGTGCATGCATAATAGTGATGGTAAAAATAGAAAGTCTAAAATAGAACTAGTCAGTTAACTCCCACTGAACTAGTGTGTCGAAAATAGAAATTTCTCCAACAGTTGAGGACAAGTTACAAGCATCAATCTTTCGGTCATGAGCTCAACTATGGTATTCTTCAGATGCCCAAACGAGGTAGGCTTCTATCCTTCTCTTGTTAGCATTTCTATTTATCTAGCATACTTGAGAATAGATTTGATTTATGGGTGTCGTTCCATCTGTTGCGGTTTTCCCCTATCCATAGAGAGATTTTCCTCATAACAAAATTAGAGACTCCACTAGGGATGATCTCCCTTTTGGGGCATTGGGTGATTTTTTCTCCTTTATTGCTCTCCATTTTCCTGAGTTTTTGCATCTCTTGTTGCTTGAAAACCTTTATTTTTCTTTGTATCTGAGTTTCTTGGAATAACCCTAGCCTAGGCAGTGTCTTCTTTGGAATACATGTCTTTTCCCTTGACAGTTGTGTACATATGTTTGTTTTCTATCTTTAGGGCATGTACATATGCCTCTATTCCCTGGACAGTTGCATACACTATCGTCTGAGTCTTTTTCGCTGTGTTTAGTGTTTGATGGGTGAGTTTTGCTAGTTTCTTAGACTTATTGGGTCCCTTTCCTAATGGTTTAGTGCCTACAGAGTGATAGGAAGTTGCATGATTGGTGAATCTTTTGAGCGAACTCATTTCTTGCCATTTTTCTCATTTGTTGTCCTTTCATTCTATTCTGGGTAGTATCTTCTTAGTGTCGTTCTTAGCTTGTCTCTTTGTGGTTGCAGTAGGGTATGCCTGAGAGGTTGTTATTCAATCCTTGAATTTTCATTTCATTGTATTTAAAATACAAAAAAAAATTACTTTTTTGCATTTTATTCAGAGAATTTGCACTTTTGGTTGCATTACATTAGTTTTGATATGTTAGGAAAGATTGCACTTCATTGAAATTGTAGAGATTGAATCTTGAGAAAAACATTTAAAAGCATACCATCTCTTTGAAAATCAAGACTAGTTCTTAACAACATTTTTATATTTTCTTCTTTTTATATTTTTTGAGTCATAATACCATCAATTTCATGATCGCACCCCTTGAGTAAGCATAAGCCATTAAAATTAATGTTTAATAATTAAAATTGATTAGAAATGATTTTATTTTTTAGGGTACACAAACAAGTGTAGGACCTAGGGCCTTGGAATAGGATTTTGTGAGTAAACTTCTCCAAGGCTATAAAAATCAACGTATGTGTCTGACCAGGGAGTGGTGATACCCATTGTGTAATTTGTGTCCTTGGCAGAATCCACTCACACTAGACTTAACTACGAGGTTGCATGAAGTTGGTTGCAGAGATAACCCTCTAATACATTCCTAGCGTCATAAATATTTTTGGGGTTCTATTCGTATCTAGAGGTTTCACTAGTTCCTTTACCTCCTTAAGAGGCAATGCTTTTGAGATTTCGGGATTTGCTTCCCTACCCATACGGTGGAATGAACCTACGACTGCTCACCCAAGAATTGGTTATACCATGGTGAATTTAATTTCTTGACCTAGGTACCCACATAGGTTGCTTGCAGGGGTTATTCTGTAGGTACCCTGAGTCAGATAGGGATAAGACAACATTGAATTTATGGAGGATTTTCTCTCTGGAGCAATCTGACTGACTGTGCTATCAATCCCATGAGGGTCCTTAAAAATGATTCTATTACATCCACTCTATTGTTCGAGAGTCTTATCCCCTCCTAGGAGAGGCATACCTTCTTTAGTTCGGGAGGTCCCTTCAACCATCATATCATGTTTGTGTGCATTAACATTTATCTTTATTTAGGAGTGTGCTCTTTGATTATTAGGTAGCCTTAGGATTGTGTTTTTCATTGTGAGTTATGACTCATCGTGGATCAAGACCAGTGTCCCCGCCGGTCTTGGTGTATTTTGAGTCAAGTACCACAATTTGGTTTGTTACCAAAGCCACCTCCTAAAAGGTGTAGAGTTAATAAAGGTGGTACATATATCTCCACCACTTAGGTTCACGGCCATCCTATTCTGAGTAATGATTCAACTCCAACCTTTGTTATGGTTGGTGGAGCCCCCGTGACTCCCTCAGTTAGCGTTACCCAGTCCATGAGCTCAACTCAATCCATGGGGACATATCCTTTTATATTTTCAAATGGTATGACTTTGTCATCATTGATATTTGCTCCCCCCAGAACCTTTTTGATGGGGAATCCTTGTTATAGTACTCATTCGATGCCACTAGACTCTAATCCTTTCTATTTTGGTATGCCTAATATGACTTCATACATGTCATCCTCCTTTTTGATACCTAACATCGACACTAGTTTTGGGCCATGGGCATGCCACCTCCTTGTAATACTTTCTCGGTTGGTGGGGGGAATATCCCTCAATTATTTCCTACGATGGAGGGTTGGAATCCTCCTTCCTCCAGAACCAATCCTAGATATTTTCAAGGGTTAATACACATATGGGCAGTGTTTCTACTTCATATATGTCATTCGTTTATATGTTGTTCCCAATGCCTTTTCCCACAAATGATTCTTTCATGGAAAATCCTCCTCCAACATATGATATTACATTGGGGTGGGCTCAATTTTATAACATGAGAAACCCCCCACATAGAGTTCCTTCGTCAAGGGGAAATGTATATCCTCATATGGATAACCCGTATCATATTTCTTTCTCCTCACAAGCGTTCTCATCTGAGATGACACCTTCACAGCCTTTCATATTACCAACCTATGCTAGTCATGTTGGAAATAGGTCAAAAACCTATGCAAGTCATGTGGAATACCTGCAACCAACCACTGCAAGTCATGCTGGGGGCACAACTCTAGTCACTGCTAGTCACACTAGACAAACATAACCAACCTCTGCAAGTCACTTTGGAGATCAACCACTAGCCTTTGCAAGTCATGCTGGGATCATGTCACTAGCCACTACAAGTCATGTTGGGGGCATTCATACAATTGATAAGAATAGAAATATAGGATGTAAGCCCAAGTTCCTTTGTAGAATTTACAAAGTATATCATCTAACTCATTTGTGCTTTGCTATTTCACTGGTACAAGAAGCACAGTCCTTGTCTGACGGCCCTTCAGGTTCTGAGTCATCTTCAGTTTCCCAAAAATATAATCCTTCTTTGGTTGATGAAACAATCATGCCAATGTAATATTCAGACAACACCACTCTTGTTTTTAGGGGTTATGTGTCTCTTGACCATTTTTTCTCACATCCTATTCAACCAACAGTTGAAAAAATTGTCGTGTCGATGCAATTTTTGGTCCATCCCATTCTTCTCTTTGAGAGCGAGAAGTCTAAGGAAGTGACATTGTCGATGCAATCTTTAGCCAATACCACTCTTCCTTTAAGGGGTGATGTGTCTTTCGACCATTTCCTTAGCATGCCCAGTTTTGTACCTTCTAAACAAATGGGAATTCCACTCTCTCCAAATATGCTCCCTCCAAGTCCTAGGATGGATTCCTTTGATTGGAATGATCTTGTAGAGCCTCACCTTCCTTCTTCTCCACCCTTCCAGATAATGGGTGTTCATTAATGTATGGTAGATGAAGGATCCTCTACAAGTATTTTATCCTCCTCTTCTTGGAAATCCTTGGGTTCTCCCAAGATTATGTCATCTAGCAATGAGTTGTTGGTTTTTGACAGAAGACCTACATGGGAGCCCTGGCCTCCCCCTATGGGCCCAAGTAATCTGGCCTTTCCTCTTGAGTCTGATCTTTTTGTTGGTGAGACCTAGAGCCCTAGTATTTGTGATTTGTTAAGCCCCAATTTCATGGAATTTGAGTTTCCTTTAGATGAGGTTATCCTTGAAGCTATGATTTTGGATTTTCGACCTCTTCATGAACTGGAAACTTTACAAGTTGATTACCAAAAATCCCTTTTCCTCGGCCTAGCAATGGGCCCTACCTAGAGTAATACCATGCATAATTCGTAAGGTTGTGTGGTCCTCTATACATATTGTACTTTTAGGTTTTATTATTTTCAAGTTATGTATCCCTTAACACATGTTTTATCATAGGTTTATATATTAGACTTATTAATTTCTGGGTTATTGTTTTTTTACCTTCTATACAGGACTTTGGAGACATTTTCTTTCATACATTTCTTTATGTCGATTCATACTGACAGGTCATGATATCGAAACTTGCATATAGGTTAGATTTTCCCCTCCATGCATTTTTTTCATTATCCATTTCTTGTATCATTTATCCTCAGGATCAACCCCACTGAGTTGTGACACAAAACCTTCTATGTTATTTAGAATTTTTTTAATTCTTGTGGTAGAGCCTACTTTCCATGGGCATCCTAGCCTAGCTCCCCTCTACATTTTGGCACCCATGATGTAAGTTTTCTATTAGGCTCGGGAGTCTCTTAAATCCCTGCTATGACATTACATTTGAACCTCATTCTTCTTACTCAATCTCATTCTATCCACTACCTATGGGACTTCCTAGAGTCTTAGTTAAGCTCTTTTCAAGACTCCTTAGAAATGAAAACATTGTTGAGTGAGATTGTCTCTTTCACACTTGTTAAATGGACTTGAAAGGACGTCTATTTTGGTATAAGTTTAACCCTTTTCCATACCAAATAGACTACTTACGGAAAATGAATACTCTGGTATTGTTTTATAATTTTTTCAGCCCAATGGACTAAATCTACCAAAAAGGATGCTAGTAGAAGTTTCTTTCTTGTGTCATGTTTTAATTGCATACCATTATATTGCTTTCATTTTTGAGCCTAATACTGGCTCCTGCTTTCTTGTTATAAGCCTCTTTCCCCAACAATTCTCAGCATTAACCAAGTAGTGCCCTCCATATATCCTTTGCAGCCTAACACCCTTTACCCGTAGAGGAGACATCCCCTCAAGTGTCCATGTTCTGCATGCTTTCCCTTGCATTGATCATAGGTATGTTCCACTTCTTGGAACAAGTTTCTTACTCGTGACACTCATTTCCTCTCCTGTATCATAGCATTTCCTATGAAAAAACAAAACAAAAGACAAGCAGGAAAGGAACATTATCTCGTATTGGCAAAAGTTGTGTCACCTTTGAATAGATCACAAACGCTTTAGTCCATTTCATCCAAGGTTTGGGTTTAGCATGGCCTTGGGAAGTTGAGCTCGTTACTTAAAGTATACTCCTCTGACTGGTTATTCTTCCAATCCCTATGGAGAGTTTGTTGTTTCCTCTTGAGTCACAAACTTTTGTCAATGATCTATTTTAAGTCTATGTTTCCTGAGTTATCCATCTATCTCATGCTCTTGTTCAAAGGAATTGTAAGCTTGTGTCAACCATTCCTCATTACTCTTGACTTTTCATGTCGGCCATCCCCTTACAGGTGAATCTTAGAATCAAATGAATTTGTTTTCCTACGTTGCACCGTGGCCTACTTTCATCATTGGTAGGTGACCTTGAACCCAAGAGATGACATCTCTCCTTTGGCCTTTGATTGGGGGTTTTCCCTTGTGTTTGATGGAAATAAATCTATTCACACATTGGGATTCATGTAGTGTCTGGGATTCCATTACACCCTATTGGTGGTTTCCTTTCCTTTGTCGACAGTTTTCATTATTGGTTGTTATTCATAGGGTCTCTTTTGTGTACTACTTACATATGGTACATACGAGAGACACACATGGTCATTGGTTCGTGAACATCCTATTCATCCAAGTTCTTCCTAATCATCAAGATATTTCTTTGTACCTCACGTTGGATGATGAGAGATTCCTTAATGCTCTGCTTTCAGTGAGTCTCCTTCCATCGACTTCATCTCATCTATTATGGAATCGAGATCTAGAGTCCTATGAGTACCAAGAGGCTTGTAGTCATCATTGGTAAGTTCTCCCACCATCGACAATTGGGAATACATCAATGTCTCCTAATTGATGGATTCTTCAAGTTTTCAACCTCAACACCCTTAGTCACACTTGTTGAATGTACTAAGTTCCTTGAGTCTACTTTCATATCGGTGGGTTGTCTCACATTTGTTAATGAAATACCTTCATGACTAGTAATCAAATGAAGTCCCATTATGTTCGACCTCAACTCCTTTATTCATATAATGTAGACTTGCACCTTCAACGGATAGTGTAGAATACCTCTAGTTTACAGTAGAAACACCTCATATGTTTTTTTGTCTTTCATTGGACTAGTACCTACATGAATTCAGTGATCATGAAAGATCAAATTGTACTCCATTGCATACAGATATATTTAGTTGATTTTGAGACTAGACTCCATTGTGTCTTGTTCATGACTATGGCATCCTATGGAATCTATCCACTTTGTATTGCACATTCATGGCCATGAACAACTATTTGTTATATATCCACATGGATATGTAGTGTAATCAAGTTTGGAAGCCATGTGTACAGATTCAACATGAATTTTAATATTTTCATGAGTAACTAGTTCTCCCAAATGGTTCCTCACTACTCCACTTTTGGGAATTATAATCTATTTCAGTCATTTTCATTGTTCCTATGACCTTACAAATTAGGGGGAATCTATTATAGAATATTTTTCCACACTCCATGCATCTTGCTTTGATGGCCTTCCCTTTCCCTTTGCAGACTCAAGTTCCCCTTTTTTGTTCATTCCAGAGTTAAAATTTCAAATTTATCTACATATACAAGGACCACAGTTATAAACATCACATATATGCAGGTTGCTCAATTACAACCCTCTTACATTGGGTTTCGCGCTAAAAAATTAAAAAATATGTCAGGTTTCCATGCCATATCACGAGATCCATGGTCCTTGACCTTCCATATACTGGAAACGCTTTGTTTCGACCCTTCAATTCCATTTGGAGGCTATAAATTGAGCCATATACAATCCTTGAACATACATTCATCATCGAGAGAAAAGACACTTTGGAGAAATTTCACCTCATATCGAGGATGTGGATTTGTCCTTGAAAGTCTGAAATTCTTGTGTTCAACCCCCAAGCTCTTCCTATCTTGATATGGAGAAACTCAATGACTCCTACTACTTGTTTTGTGGAGGATTGAAGTGGTGAAGGCCCAGCTGGAGGGACTTAGGCTCTCGGTTCTGATATGTATTGTTACAGAAGTTTGTCACCTATGTACTTTTGTTGATTACATTAATAGAAATTCTCTTTTCTTGTCCAATTATATGTCACAAATATTTGTATTACTTTCCATAAGCATATTTGGTATGCATGTTAATGGACTATACTAGTTTATATGATAACATTCTATATAATATCTATATGCTTGTGTATCTTGGATGTCGAGGACAAGTTGCGAGCATCAAGATTTGGGTCGTGAGTTCAACCATGGTCTTCTTTGGACATCTAGATGAGGTAGGCTTCTATTCTTCTCTTGTTAGTATTTCTATTTATATAGAATACTTGAGAATAGAGTTGATTTATGTAGGTCATTTCGTCTGTTGTGGTTTACCCCTAGCCATATAGATATTTTCCTTGTAACACTGTAGAAACATTTTGCAACAACAAGTTTACTAGAAAATTAGCTTAATTTAGTGTTAGTAAACTTAGTAGGAATCTTGAGAGAATTGAAAAAATAGAGTTTGTTTATCACTTTCACCACAAGAGAGCTTAGAGATTAGTGCCTTTGAGGTCTATGGCGTCTTTAAAATAGTAATACAATAAGTTTGGAGATGAAGCTAGCAAAGACTAAGAGGTAGGGATTAATCTCTAAGGTGCTAACACATTAGGGACTTAGGGTTTAAGCCTTAAAGAGAAGGATTGCTAGAGAGAAAGAAATTTTGGGCTATAGCAACATTTTCTCCCTTCTTAATACTT
>SNQJ01S0205896.1:0-16426 GCA_010110895.2 Picea sitchensis | reverse complement strand
TTAAAAGGTGACTTTATGACTAAAGTGAGGGTGAGTGAAGAGACACCAAATCTCAGCCACCCATCTAATCTAATCTCAACCGTTAGATTAGAAAACCCCTCACCTTCTCTCATGAGGTCGACTTGGGAAAGAGGGCGCACCCATTCTTGAGTAGTTCAAGCATTCTTGTTGAGAGAACAAGAGAGAGCAAGAGAGAGGTCGAGCTGAAGAAAAGAGACAGCAACTGCAATTTCTGAGAGTATTGGCATGCATTCCAAGGTTGTCGTACAGCATTTATTGGCACAGAAATTGAGTCTTAGCTGATTTTTGGCATGAATTTCGAGACAGTTCGTACAACATTAATTGCTGGGACAGCCGTACAGTTGTATGGATTTCTAGTTCATAAATCGAGGAACAAAGCTACAGGAATGTCCAGATAAGTTTGTGTAAATTTCTGAAGATGAATATGTTGTAAAAGAAATTTCTCAAAAGCTCATAAATAATAAAAAACCCTCTCTCACTGGTTTTCCCCTTGTGGGTTTTTCCAAGGTCGAAGTTAGACCGAAAATCTTTGTGTCTATATTTTCCGAGTTTTGCATACTGCTGATATTTTATTTCTGCATTGAAAACAATGTTCAGAATCCTCATGTTTCAGTTCTGAAGTTTATTTTCTGTTAAGTTTTTAAATGTTAAAACAATGTTGTAACATATGCTGAAACAGTGTTGGAACATATGCTGAAACAGTGATGGAACATATGTTGAAACAGTGTTGGAACATATGCTGAAACAATGTTGTAACATATGTTGAAACAGTGTTGGAACATATGCTGAAACAATGCTGTAACATATGCCGAAACAATGTTGTAACATATGTTGAAACAGTGTTGTAACATATGCTGAAACAGTGCTGGAACATATGCTGAAACAGTGCTGTAACATATGCTGAAACAGTGCTGGAACATATGCTGAAACAATGTTGTAACATATGCTGAAACAGTGCTGAAACTGGGTTTGGGCATTTAACTTTGGCTGAAAAATCAGCGAGACTGAAACTAGGTTGGGGTCTGAAATTTTAACATTCCTAACAAAATATGAAGATGAAGTACTGGAAAATCAGAGGCTCTTAGCCTTGGACATATCACTTAAGGCCACACCTGCAATATGGTGGGGTGCACACAAAGGAACAATTCAGAACTGGTACCAATGTAAGTGGTTATTGTGCATTAGATATGATGGGAACAATAAGATGCAGACATATGATGGACAGGTAACACGAGAAGAACACTTGGAGAAATGCAGAGCACTATGGAGGATGACACCACCAGAAGAATGGCCTCATCACTTAATCCATACATTGGAAGGAATTCCAGAGAACTGGTATATAGACCAAGAGATGCGTAGAGGCACTCATTTGAACATGAGAACCCCAACATGGATTTAACACTAAAGCAGATGAGAGGTGTGATATTTATTAATGAACAAGAGGTTGAACTCATGACAGAATACCAACAATAGAATAGACAGAAATTGAAATGCATATTGTCATGTTATCATGTGGAAGAAGAATCACCAGATGAAGATGACCCGCGCAACATTCATATTACAGAAATTGAAGGGGAAAGAGAGGTGGAAGGTCCATATCTGGAGTCAGAAGTATTTGTTGTGCCAATCAAGGTGAAGAAAGTCAACATTGGGACAACTGATAATCCCAAAATGGCAAGTATTGGAGACTACTGGATGAACAAACAGTAGAAAGAATAACAAAATTATTGCATGAATACAACAACCTATTCCCAACGAACTTTACAGAGATGAAAGGCATAGTAGGAGAGATAGGAGAGATGAAGATACCTCTCAAACCTGAGGCCAGATATTTCAGATAGACACCTTATAGACTGAATCCAATATATAAGAAGAAAGTGAAATCAGAAATTGACAAAATCTTGGAAGATGGTATCATATAACCAGTGGAGGAATCTGAATGGATAAGCCCCATGGTAGTCCAAGAAAAGAAACAAGGGGGGATCAACATTTTTGTAGATTTGAGGAAACTGAATGATGCCTTCCTACATGACCCTTTTTGACCCCTTTCACAGATGAGGTCCTAGAGAATGTGGGAGGACAAGAAGAATATTCATTTACAGATGGATTCTCAAGTTACCACCAGATTAAGATAGCTCCAGAAGACAGGTATAAGACTACTTTTTCCACATAATGGGGTTCCTACCAGTACACAATCATGCCTTTTGGGCTGAAGAATGCACCAACCATATTTTCAAGGGTAGTCATAGATGTTTTTAAGAAATTCATACATCATTTTTTAGAAGTATATTTGGATGACTGGACTGTATATAGTCTGTTAAAGGAACATGTAGAAGTATTAAGGCTAATGTTGTAAAGATGCAGGCCATGTCAGATATCCTTGAATACAAAGAAATGCATTTTTGGAAAACCTTTTGGAATATTGTTGGGCCATATAGTGTGCAAACAAGGCTTTATAGTAGATCCTACTAAGATTGCAGTCACTGTCAATTTACCACCACCAAAATAAGTGCTCCAATTGAGAGCAACACTCAAACATACATGCTATTATAGAAAATTTATAAAAGGGTATGCGCAGATCACTGCACCAATGGAAAAACTACTAAATAAGGATATCATATTTCAATGGAATGAGCACTGTCAACAAGGGTTGGATACCTTAAAAGAAAAAATGGTCACAACACCTATTCTAGTATTCCCAGATTGGGAAAAGACATTTCATGTACATGTAGATGCATCAGCCATAGCACTTGGATCAATTCTGGCGCAACCATGAGCAGGGGATTCAGACCATCCTATAGTATTTGTAAGCAGAAAATTGTCAGAATCAAAGAAGAATTACAACACCACAGAAAGGGAAGGCTTAGCTATGGTATATGAACTTCAGAAGTTTAGACACTTTACTAGGGAAACACTTTAAGATGTTCACAGATCATTCTGCCCTCAAATACCTAGTCAACAAACCAGTGTTGGGGGGGAGGATCTGTAGATGGTTGTTGTTATTTCAAGAATTTGATTTTGAAGTGATATTCAAACCAGGGAAGTTGAATGTAGGACCTGATCATCTTTCAAGGGTCACTAATGGAGAGGAACCTACCAACTTGGAAGACAACTTCTCTGATGCGTAGTTGTTTTCATTACAAATAGCTGATGAATATTTTACTGATATTATTGAATACTTAATCATAGGGATTGTGCCATGGGAATTTAGCACTATGCAGAAGAAAAATATGTTAGTCAGAGTTGCATACTATCAACTGATTGCAAGACACTTATATAAATGGGCACATATAGCATTTTGAGAAGGTGTGTATTACAGCATGAAAGGCCCAAAATTTTGGCAGAAGCTCGTGAGGGAATAGTTGGAGGACATTATATAGGAAAAGCTACTGTGTAGAAGGTATTGTGCATAGGACTATGGTGGCCAATAGTCCATAGAGATGCTAAGGAATATTGTCAGACATGTAATGTCTGTCAGAGGGTTGGCAAAGCCAACAAAAGGGATGAGATTCCCCTGAAACCACAAGTAAATTTGCAGGTATTTGAAAAATGGACAATAGACTTTGTTGGGCCAATCCATCCACCAGCTAAAAGTTCAGGAGAAAGATATATCATTCTTGTGATAGTATACTTAAAAAGATGAGTAGAAGTAGCACCAGCCAAAGACTACAGTGCAGAAATAGCATCACACTTCTTGTTTGAGAAAGTGCTCACTAAGTTTGGTTGTCCAAGAATTTTGATGAGTGACCAAGGTACTCACTTTATCAACAGTACTATCAGGGCTGTTAATGAGGAGTTTTAAGTCTATCACCAGAATATTACACCATACCATCCTCAGGCAAATGGAATAGTAGAATATTTCAATAAGATCTTGGAGAATGCTCTAACAAAGATATGCAATGTCAACATGGATTATTGGGACTTGAAAATACCAGCAGTACTATGGTCATACAAGACTACATGCAAGAAGTTGACAGGACAGGCACCATTCAGGTTAGTGTATGGACAGGAAGCAGTAGTACCATTAGAATTTTTGATACCCAGTCTGTGCATGGCAACAATTACTAACATGACATAAAGAGTCGCAGTAAAGGAGAGGCTAAACCAACTAATTTAGATGGAAGAGGATAGGATTTTGGCGGGATTTCATCAGGAAGTATAGAAAGCCAGAGACAAATCCTGGCATGATAGACATATCAAGAGGAAGAGTTTCAAGGAAGGAGACCTAGTCTTGCTCTATGACAGTAACATTTTATAGCATCCTAGAAAATTTAGAATGCATTGGCTAGGGCCCTATGAAGTAAAGATTGTTACATATAGAGGATTTGTACAGCTAAAGGATCTGGCATGAACAAAACTAAAGGGAATGATCAACGAGAGTCGACTAAAATTGTACTAGGACATTCAACCTCCTAACACTTAAAATTTACAACGCAGTAAGAAGAGCATGTACATAGTGTACTATAGTAGAAGCTAGGACAGAAAATGAAAAAAATAAATAAAAAGGAGAAAAAGAAATACAGAAGTAGAAAATAATGAAAATACAAAAACACTGGAAAAGGTCGTGCGCAGAAATTACCGCGACATATATCAAAAGACCGTGCCCAGTAAAAATTGAATTCGACGCAAATGCACACAAAAAGTAAAAAGGGAACCCGACCTGGTCTATAAAAGGCAGAAAGCTTATATTTATTCAACACTTACAGAATTTTGATCTCAGAGCGAGAAAAAAGAACCCATGCCCTAGTTACCAATTGACGAAGTAGTAAGCCAAGTTATGATAGTTGTAAAGGATGAATCCATCGAAGTTTGGGATGCCAGGACAGTTTGTCTGGATCACTCGACAGGGCCAAAGTCACAAAGAGAGGATGCAACATCCAGAGAATATAGTCGAGCTTGAGGATGTGACCACCTCGGACCCAGAATCGATTAGCCCGACGTAGGTCAAGGAAGAGCTCCTTATAGTGCAATAAGGAGAGATAGGGTAGAGCTCCAGGGCTGGAAACAAGGTTTCAAACACTAACCCCAAGGCGCCTGCAAGACCAGATGACACAGTGGGACCGCGATAGTCCCAGACACAAGACAAAGTATTGGTTGAGGACATAACCAATCGACCAGAGTTAGCAGAGGAAGAAGAGGGTGCAGAAGCAGCAAAGGCAGGCACATCTATTGTGGGGCAGAAAATAAAGACCCCTGACAGTATGGAAATTACCCTCCCATTTCTTCCATACACAATCCCCACTATCGATGACATGTTGGGGAAGGTACCAAAGTTGAGATATGCAGATCATGATGTGTGCGACACGGCCAAATTTCTAGAATTGGCCGAGGAAAACTATTTGATCAACATGAGGGAGATTGGACCCCTAGGAAGACCAGTGCCAGAGCCCACACAGTGGATTACGGGGTTGTATAACTTAGGGATTATGAATCTCTTGGACATACCGCATTTTTGGCGCAATAAGAATGTCGGTATGTGCGTCAAAAAAATAGTCGCTCGGGTCCATGGAGGCATCCTTTGGATGGATGGACCAATGCAGATCGATGTGGCATTAATTTCCAAGATAACAAGATTTCCCACATTTGGCACGCAACCCGAAGACTTCTTAGAAAACAAAGCGTGCAAGAAAGAACTGACGGAACAAGTTAAAGCATAGTTCGACACGACCAGAGGGAATATAGGAATTGTCATCAAAGACATTAATGACAATGTGAAAAGGTTCGAAATAAAATTGATGGCATGTAAACTGCTAAGAAAATTTCATAGAGAGGAAGCTCCAATAGGAGTGATCACAATGGCACCGCAGTGCACGAAGGGGATGATGTCCAGTTGGGCATCACACCTGTTGTACCAATTCCTACTTGACTATCGCGACATGCGGGAAAATGGAACCTAGTTCCATTACTCCTGGTTGATAATATTGATAGCTCTGGAAGGGTGGCAGGAGCCCAAGTTCTCAACATTCCTGTACAAGGTAGGAAAGTGCTATGCAGCCAGGTACAAGTCTCTCTGGAAAGAAAAAGATAACAAGACGCAGCAGGAAAAAAACACTATGTTTTCCATGTTGTTAGAATAAATCCAGTAGCGCACAACAAACATATGGCGCATACCTATGGAGGTTGTGCAAGAGACAGAGGGGATAGCTAAATTCAATGCATCCTGACATCACATATGGATCCAAGCCGCAGGGGATCCCAAAAAGGCATGGTTAAAAATGAAATATTGTGACACAAGGGAAGAAGTGGATTGGATTATCAAGGATTGGCCTGCATAGTGGAAACTACCAATAGAAAAACTAGCCACGATGACATTCACAACCCAATACTCCAAGCCCAAGGAAATGACAGAAGCAGGCTCATCAGCCCGAACAAGCAGTCTGACTGATAATACCAAAACAACAACAACGCAAACCCAACCAAGTGGGAGCAGTGGGGTACCAAAAAGGTCGAGGAGAACTCCCACAACAACAAGAACAGGAAGTCGATCGCAGAAGGGGAAAGAGGAGACAGTACATGCTCAAGAGAAAAGAGGCCAAGGAACAACGAGAGAGGCGCAACCCTAAAAAAAGGCAAGGAATCTCGTGCAAGGAAAATATGCACGCAAAAAGAGAAAGTATGAAATAGAGGACCCAGAGATCACCATGAATTGGGATGATGCATAGCTCATTGCAGACAAGGTCCAATACAAGAGAGAAGAGGTGGTCAGAACTGCAGAGGCACAGAGGGAACAAGTTATGGCCAAACTCATAGAGGTCCATGAAAACATACAACATCTATGGGGTCAGGAAGAATCACAGGTGATCGCACAACAACAAGAGAAGGTACGGAGGCCACCTGCATAGAAAGAGGGTGAATAAATTGTGCAGCTTGTTGTCTAGGGTAGGGAAACATTCACCATAATGCGTCAAATGATCAGATTCGATCAAGAGACAATGCAAAAACCCCTGCAGGAAGTAGAGCAAGTTGATATGGTCATGGCGCACATACCTATGAATGATTTATACGGGATACAAGCCAACGTCATGCATGAAGTACATTCTAGGGCCTGTGCAGATGCCACAAATCTAGAGGTGGGAAGAGGGGTCATAGAGATGCTGCAGATCACATGAGACCAGTTGACTGTTGAAAAGGAAGATGAGAAATAATGTGCAGATAGGGATTGAAACCGGCATACAACTGAATATCGAACAACGTGCAAGCAACAGAGTGAAGTGCAGAGGAGAAGATCGACCTCATTTCACATACAATCAATCAGTACCGGCAGGAGATCGAGGAATTAAAAGAAAATCTCAAACCCATGACTCCCTCAGAGGTGAAGAGAAAAGAAAACAGTAAGTTGCAATTCAAATGGATGAGATCGAAAAACAAGTCAACGTAGCAGAAGGATTGTTTGACAGAGAAACGCAACTTTGGATAGCGTTGGAGGAAGATGAGAAGGTATAGTAGTGGGACTAGGAAGAAGAAAGAGTAAGCGCAACTATCCAATACCTCAACCAGAGGCAGAATACAATGAGTATCACAGAGCGTCTAAAAGGAACGCAAGATATGAAAAGGTTGCAGGAAAATTTAAAAGAAGTGCAGATGTAGAAGCAAAAAAGACAGGCGCAGATGGAACCCATTCAAGAGCAAGCAGTGCATATGATTGCACAGTTGGAGGAGGAGAAGAGGAACATGGTGCAAGCACAGACATAGTGTGCAGCAATTATCCAGGAGGATATCACAACCAAGCAGTAGAGGCACTCATAGTAAAGGTCGTGCAGGTCTAGGCAAGAGGAAGGGAACTTGCAGACAAGTTCCATAGCCTAGCAGACGCTGTAGAGGGAGAGCACAATTCCTTGGTGGCTTGGGATGAGACACACGTCAGTGTTGGGGGCCTATTAGGTGCAGACTGATTTTGAGGAAAATTCCATTTTTGGAAAGTAAAGCTTAGTTTAGAAAAACACAACTAGAAGGAAAAGAAGCACGTGTAAGGAAAAGTCGCATGCAAAGGAGGAAAGCATGCAAGGCGCGAAGGCAGTAAGACCTAACCATGTTAGGGTTAGGGCTTTGGAATGTAACGATGAATAAGACTGTAAAATAGTATAAATAATAACCTAGGAGCACTAGTACATATTGAAAAAATTTCGACGTTCTATTTGCGACGTTATGGACAAAATTGGCCATACTGTCGAAAAATAGAGGAAATTTTAAATTTTTTTTTTCCATATTGCCCGATAACGTCGCAAGTGCGACGTAATACAAACACATGTCACTATTGCGATGAAGATGTAGCTATTACAATGCCATTGAATTGTCATCTCTATTGCGACATTGGTAAAATAGTCGTCACAATTGCGACGTTATGGAAACTAGGTTTTCCCCCTCCAACGGTCACCTAGTATTTGACCAAGTCAACTTTGATTTGGTCAACTATCTTCAGAATTGCGACGTTATAAAATATATAAATATGTTTCATTTTACGGATGTTGTGACAAGTTTTATATAATAACGACACTTCAAAAAGGGTTTAAGCGGGTCTTCTTGGCGAACAAAAAACATGTATTTTTTTCAGTATATGTCTGTGGGGAAGAATGTCAGAAAACATTAGAGCTGGGAAAATAATTAAAGAGGGTGAAAAGGGTGACGGTAAATGTTATTTCCCTTGAAAAAATTGTTGTACTAGACGTCCTGAAAGAGTTTTAATAGAAACAACTAAAAAACATTGTAGAAAATATGGGCACATGGATGGGGGATCAAATGAATATCGTCCCATGGTAATTAGCTATATATACATTCATTATTTGTTTTAATATTTATTGTATTCTCAAACTTTTATATTGTTTTCTACATGCACTATTTTTTCATGATTGTTTATAATTATAAAGTTATATTTTCCCCCTAACTTTATGCACAAAGCACCAAGTAGTAGAAGAAATGATGTTGTATTACAAGATGAAGAACTTGAAGAAGATAATGAAGATCAAGTTAATGATCCCATGGAAGTAAATGAAAATAATAACATAGTTCAAGATGATGGGACAAATCAAATGATTCAAGACTTATTCGGTCATCTAGATGAGGATCATGGGGACAGTAGTGATGGTATTTATGATGAACCTCTGATTGAAAAGGCAAATAAATGACTTTATAAAGGGTCAAGAGAAAATATTATCTCCACTACATTGTTTTTGGTGAACTTGAAAGTTATGAATCATTTTTCGAACACTTGTATGACATAGATCCTAAGGTATGTAATATGTTTCTTCACATATATATAAAGGATGACTTTTCCCCATTTTTTTTAGTGTTAATTAATGTGTAAAATAAAAATGCAATCTTTACAATTACTATTATTTACATTAACTATTTATTTTTTATGTTTTAGATTGTTAGGTGAATTCATGTTACCCTCGTCAAATATTTTACCTCGCACATATAGAGATTTACATGCCATTAAGAAAGACATTGGAATGGAGTATCAAAGTATAGATGCATGTCCTGATGATCATATTATGTATTATGGACAACATGCATCGAAAACATAATGCCTGGTATGTGGTATCGGTAGATATCGAACCGATCAAGTAACAAAAATGGTCCCTCAAAAGGTTCTCCAGCATATTCCCACAATTCCACATTTGCAACGACTGTTCAGGTGCCAAAGAATAGCACAATTTATGGATTACCATGCATGAAAGAGAATTGAAGATGGAGTTCTTCGAATGCCTGCAGATGGTTATGCATTTAAGGAAATTGTTGCAAAATGGCCAAAATTTACAGATGAACCTCGTAATGTTAGGCTTTCATTGGCAACTAACGGTGTTAATCCATTTGGAGAGCTTCGGTCTGTTTAATCAGTGTGGCATATTCTTTTTATCAACAATATCATTCCTCCTTGGATGTCAATAAAGAGGGAGCACATAATGTTGACAATGATTATTCCAGGTATTTGTTTACATTAATTTTTCAAATTTAAATTTTTCATTTTTCTCTTTTTTTGCATAACATCTTTTATTTATTTATTTACGTATATATACATACCATGGTATTAATTTCGTGTAATTTCAAACAATTAGGTAAGTACCAAGTTAAATATATGAATGTGTATGTCAGACCTCTTATCGACTAGCTACTAAAGTTATGGGAGGGAATCACTATGTATGACATGTATAAACCAATTGAGTATAAGAGATTTGAGATGTGGGTGAATACTTTTATGGACAATTCATGATTCCCAAGGACTAACACATTTTTATTGGTATGTAGCGTTCCATATTGCATGCTTGATAATTATAATTAGTGAATATATCATGCATGTTGTTTAAATAATCATTTTCATATATATATATATATATATATATTCACATTAATCCATGTTGCAGTCTTCAAACAAAGGGTAAATTTGCATGTCGGTTTATTGGTCCTAAGATGAAATATCATTGTCAAAAGTTTAGGAAATGGGGTGTTTTATTAATTATAGACACTTCCTCTCTAAGAACCATAAGTATCGTGCTATTGAAAAAGATCTTTTCAATGGGAAACAAGATCTTGGACTAAAACCACAAAGAATGACACCTGCGCTATGGAATTTGGCATGTAAAATAATTAATCCTAAGTGCGCATTTTGTTTATGTCATGAAATGGAGATCATGTTTTGAAATTTTATTTTAATTAATCATTTTATTTTACCACATTTAATAAATATTGTTCTGATTTTTTTATTCTTCATCAATGTGATAAAATTAAGTAAAGAGTAGTAATAATGGGGAGCTTCCACGAGGAATGAAATGTTATCCCACTCAATTCATGGGGATTTGCCTTACTATAAGGACCTAAAAATAGTTCATTTATTTTATACAATGCATATCGAAGAATGTGTGAAACATTATGGTGAATCATAGATGGCATGAGGGATAAACAAAAATTGTCAAAATTTGTAATGATATTCACGAAGCCAATCATGCAATGCAAAGTGTGATCAATCAAATAGCGATGGAGACCAAAAATAACCTTCCATGGTTAATAACGAGGAGCAACAAAGCAATGGTGTAGAAGAGGTCATTCAAAAATTAAATTTCCCACAGGATTTTGTTCAAACATAAGATATCTTAGCAGAAGAAAGGTGAATTTGGTGGGGTAAAACACATGATTGTTATACCTTCATTAAGGTAATTAATGTTTAGTATTCATATTTATATCTTGGTATACATTTTGAGATTTTTTTTTTTTTTGTCTATTTTTGAACAATGTGATTTGTTTATTGTTCTGAGTATGTTCTGCCCTCTATCTCTCCCAAAGCGACGACAACAATGTCAAACAAGTTATATATGATCTTGGAAAATACATGAGGTAAAATAGGCAATATATATAAAAAATTCAATTTTTTGTTGTTCTTGATGACATGTTTTACTTGTAATGTAATATGTATTTATATGTTTTGTTGTTGAAACATGTTATTTTCTTAAGTCATGATCGTAGATGGTTGTCATTGAAAGAAATCCATGAAGATGATATAAAGTATTGGAAGGAGAAATTCTTAGCTAATGTGTGAAATGCAATAGTATCTACCTCCAACATCTTTCAATGCACAAGAACCCTACCTCATACACCAAGTTGAAGGGATTGAAAAGTGTGGACTTGTACAAACAAGGTCAGTAATGGAGGATTATTGAGAGGCACTTGAAATCATTTAAGGAGTTGGTTAGACAAAGAGATCGTCTCGAGGGTTCTATGGTGGAGGGATATATGGTATATGAATCCATGGTGTATATTAGTCCCATTATCTTCTAAATTAGCGAGCAAGCTATGAATCAGGTGGTTGCATTTGGGATGTGAAATCCATCAAAAAAGTTGAAAGGGAGCAGTTGTTGGGAAAGGTACAATGAAGAAATTGAGAGGTAATTAAATTGTGGATATTTTTAATAAATATAATTTTTCATTTTTGTGTATATGATCATACTCATTTAATATTTTATTCTTTCATCATTTATTAATATTTACCATGGTTATAAATAATATTTATATTGGTGGTGTGATTTTGATGGGTGGTTGCTCAAGATTAGGATGCACTACATTATACATTGTAAACAATCTTTACTAGATGAAGGTATGGATTGATAGATGTAAACGTCATGGCGGTGGTAGTTTATCATGAAAATAATTGTCTAAATTGGTTAGAGAAACACGTCGTAATGGTCGATGATGTTATCTGAGAAATAAATTTAGCATATTGTTTGAAAGATGGAAAGACAAACAAATTCACCTTTATTGATTTATTTTATATTATTAATGTATGGGTGTGTTTTTCATATTATACTTTCCAAGTTATATAAATTTGTTTATTATTAATTATTAATGCATCTTTTACATGTAATACGGCATGTGCGGTTGAAACACAACAAGACTATGTGAATTGCAATGGTTGTAAATTTCGCATCAAACCATTGGATGAAACGGAAGAATTATGATAGTGGGATAGCTGCGGTATTCGGTCACTAATGTTTCCTCTAGGGTGACAAACATCCCCAAGAATACGAAAATAGATACTATGGGTTTTGAATGATATAATTGAGTGTGACTTTAATTCCTTCAAATTAGTTTTTGTTCGGTATCCAAATGGTATAGGTTCTGAATGCATGAACATGATGAGGAAAGAACCATTATTCAACATGCAATGGATTTCCAATGATTAAAACAACATTTTTTAAAAAAAAAGGCTAGCTATGTTTTTTCCAATCCAATGTGAACAAGTATTTTACTCAAAGGTTCGAGGTAGAGGATTGGTCATTTCTTGTTAGATATGATCCAAGAGGAGAGCCAATTAAGTATCGTAGATGGGAAGATGATATTGAAGAAAGAAGATGATGTAGAGCTAGAAGAGGAAGAATATTGGTCGACAGATAAAGAAGACGAAAAATATCATGATCCAGGAGTAGGAGACAATATTGAAATTCTTGATGATGATATCGATGAATATATGCTTTCGAAAATGACATTGATGATGATGATGATGATATCATCAATCAGCACTAACATTTTTTATGAACCGGATGTTGATACATATATCGAGTTGGATGATCAAGAAGAATATATAGAATAAGGATGATACAAATTTTGTGTTGGTTGATGAGTGCGTAACTAGATATTTTTAATTTGTATGAATTATTTCTCTTTAAATAATTTTTAATTATGTGGTTTAATTACATGTTTTAAGTTTTATTCATTTTGTTTTGTAGTTTCTATGCATGGTTACTATGTTGCTTTTGTTTGTTTTCTTTTTTTGTTTTGGTAGTTTCTATGCATGATTACTATGTTGCTTTTGTTTGTTTTCTTTTTTATATATTGGGTATTGGGGAATTGAGAGCGATGTGAGGGGGGGAAGGGGCCATATGAGCTTCCACCTTCACGTGGTTGGCATTGTTAATAGAGAATAAATTATTCTAGAAACCAAGAGAAGTTAATTCATTCATCTTTATACTCAAATATCACTCACAGACCCACTCTATATATCGTCTCATCTCGTCCTCGTTCCGTTTTAATCTTCTGATTGGTCAAATTTTAAAGGAAACAACTATTAAAAGACATTGTACTAGGGCTAGAGTACATGATGGGAAACAGTGACCTATGAATGGGGCTAACATTGAAATTTTTTCAAAATGTTTCTGTATGAAATCATACATCCTTGAGTCTTGAAACCCTCCCACAACATCAAGGAATGTGTCTAGTCTAACCATGTCAAATTTCGATGCATACAGGCACATATTGAAGAAATTTAAACATTGACCCCATTCACTGCTCACTATGCAGGGTCGGTGCATGACATTTGTGGTGGTTGAATTTGAAGATCCATGACATTTCAAGAGATTTCCAACAAAGATTCTATAGATGTAAACAATGACATTTGACAATGAGACGCCCATTATGAACGTTGTTGCAAGCATGGACGATCTCAAAGATTATGTGGTTGGAACATCAGACATCCTTGAGTCGTGAAACCCTCCCATACTGTTAAGGCATGTGTCTAGTGTAACCATGTCGAAGTTCGATGCATACATGCACAGTTTGAAGAAATTTCAACCTTGGCCCCATTCACTGCTCACTATGCGGGGTCGGTGCAAGATGACATTTGTGGTGGGTGAATTGAAACTTCTGCGACATCAACCCAACTTGGTAATTCAATAATCAAACCCTCCTTAAGTATTATGCAGAGACATCAAACATCCTTAAGTATCGAAACCCTCCCATACCTTCAAGGCAACTATCTAGTCTAACCATGTCAAGTTTCGATGCATACGGGCACAGATTGAAAACATTTCAACGTTGGCCCCATTCATTTCTCTCTGAGCGGGGTCAGTGGAAGAAATTTGTGATGGGTGTATTTTAAGTTCCATGTCAAATTTCAAGATAGTTCTGATAATGATTCTATAGAAGAGAATGATGAATGATGACAATGAGAGGTGCAACATGATGAATGTTGATGCAAATGTGGGCGATCTCAAAGATTATGTGGGGACATCATACATCCTTGAGTCTTGAAACCCTCCCATACCGTCAAGGCATGTGTCTAGTCTAACCATGTAAAATTTCGATGCATACAGGCACATATTGAAGAAATTTCAATGTTGGCCCCATTCACTAGTTTTCACTATGCAGGGTCAGTGCATGACATTTGTGGTGGTTGAATTGGAAGTTCCATGACATTTCAAGAGAGTTCTAACAAAGATTCTACAGATGGAAACAACAACATTTGACAATGAGACGCCCATTATGAACGTTGTTGCAAACATGGATGATCTCAAAGATTATGTGGCCGAGACATCAGACATCCTTAAGTCTTAAAACCCTCCCATACCATCGAGGCATGTGTCTAGTCTAACCATTTCGAATTTTGACGCATACATGCACAGTTTGAAGAAATTTCAATGTTGGCCCCATTCACTGCTCACTATGTGGGGTCTGTGCAAGATGGCATTTGTGATGGGTGTATTGGATGTGCCATGACATTTCAAGAGAGTTCCGAAAAATAATATTTTATAGATGGCAATGAAGAATGACGACAATGAGACATCCATTATATTGAACGTTGATGCAAACATGGATGATCTCAAATATTATGCGGGGACATCAAACATCCTTAAGTATCAAAACCCTCCCATACCTTCAAGGAAATTATCTAGTCTAACCATGTCAAATTTCGATGCATACAGGCACAGATTGAAAAAATTTCAACGTTGGCCCCATTCACTACTCATTGTGCGGGGTCAGTGGAAGAAATTTGTGATGGGTGTATTTAAAGTTTCATGTCAAATTTCAAGATAGTTTCGACAACAATTCTATAGAAGGGAATGGTGAATGATGACAATGAGAGGTGCATGATGAACATTGATGCAAATGTGGACGATCTCAAAGATTATGTGGGGACATCATACATCCTTGAGTCTTGAAACCATGTCATACCGTCAAGGCATGTGTCTAGTCTAACCATGTCAAATTTCGATGCATACAGACACATATTGAAGAAATTTCAACATTGGCCCCATTCACTAGTGCTCACTATGCGGGGTCGGTACATGACATTTGTGGTGGTTGAATTGGAAGTTCCATGTCATTTCAAGAGAGTTCCAACAAATATTCTACAGATGGAAACAACTAAATTTGACAATGAGATGTCGATTATGAATGTTGTTGCAAACATGGACGATCTCAAAGATTATGTGGTCGGGACATCAGACATCCTTGAGTCTTGAAACCCTCCCATATCGTCAAGGCATGTGTCTAGTCTAACCATGTCGAATTTTGACGCATACATGTACAGTTTGGAGAAATTCCAACGTTGGCCCCATCCATTGATCACTATGCGGGGTCAGTGCAAGATGACATTTGTGATGGGTGTATTGGATGTGCCATTACATTTCAAGAGAGTTCCAAAAAAGAATATTCTATAGATGGAAATGAAGAATGATGACAATGATACATCCATTATATTGAACGTTGATGAAAACATGTATTATCTCAAATATTATGCGGGGACATCAAACATCCTTAAGTATCGAAACCCTCCCATACCTTCAAGGCAATTATCTAGTCTAACCATGTGAAATTTTGATGCATATGGGCACAGATTGAAAACATTTCAACGTTGGCCCCATTCACTGCTCATATATTGTCTTAGGTAAACTATCACCAAGAAAGACCATTTATATATCAATATCGTAAATATGAGTTTGAATAATCACTTGTCATTATTGAATAATTGGTATAACACAACAATGTCTAAAAATACACACAACCCTTAACACAGACAACTTAGAAAAATATGTTGTACTATGAAAAGGATGTATTCTAGAGTCGTCCGCCTTACAAAAACCACATAAGCATAAAATTTCAACCTCTCTTTCTTAGCTCTAAAAGGTTGGTAGTCCACCAC